>QFEO01003050.1:0-11527 GCA_003316615.1 Amanita pseudoporphyria
ATGGGGAGAAATCGTACAGCTGGGATCGATGTGAGTGTGCATGTAGTTTCGTTTCGCGTTGATTTGACTTGGCTGTATAGGATGTCCGCGAACCTGTGTTGCATTTGGTGGAATATGCGTCTTCCCCAACATGGCTAAGGATCGAGGTGAGTGTCTCGACAGGGTCTCCATATTGGGCGGGCGCTAACAAGACTAGAATCCACATATGATTGAAAAAGTGATCATACTGCTTATACGGGTATTACGTCCCAACTCCTTAGCCTACCACCCCTCCCTACCTCCATAACGACAAACCGCTTGCCATACCCCTTCTTACAAACGGCAATGACAGCTAGCTCTTCTGCAACGAAGAACAATGAAGTACCACTGGCCACAAGTATACCGTTTATAGCGTCGACGTTTAGTCATACACGCCCAACACGTGCCCCTGGAGACCAGATGAGGACGCATATCATGTTGAGCGCCTTATTCCTGGGATTCGTTAATGGCGAGGAGAGACGAAGATGGGCAATTCAGAGGCTGGCATGTGGGTTTTGTGTTTCTTCCATGGGAGTATACTAAACTCGGCCCTCAGCAGAGACGTTGGTGAATAAAGCCCAGTGCAGTACATGGTGTCAGTGGAACAGATGATTAAGAACGGCTATCCCGTGCCTTCGTATATGGTTGGGTGTTCCAGTATACTACCGAGTGGAAGGAGTCACAGGAACCAGCAAGACAATTGATGCCGCCACTAGTAATAAAAGTGTCAAGCGAGGGAAAGGAGATGTTGATTCGCAAGATATGCGCTATCGATTGTGAAATGGTAAACCCTTGGTATTCCACCAGTACGAGCAACAGCTTACGTCTATACAGTGTTTGGCTGAAGATGGAACTAACTTACGCGTTTATGTGTTATCAACTATCACGCGGAAAAGGTCGTGTACGATCAATTGATGAAGCCTTCAAAAGCTATAACGGTATGAATATATTTTATCCGCATTCGGCCTAGCTAATACTCATTATAAAGATAGCCTGGAATAACTGCGGAGGTGCTGACGCCTATAATGACTAGATTTACTCAAGCCCAAGCCCATATTTTGAAACTGCTATCCCCGCCTCCTCTCAACCCATTTAGTGCGCTATCCATGCCTACGATGTTTTCGCTGACGGTGGGTACATCTGCGACAAGTTCAACTATGTCACCGGCCGCTACAGCACCATACCTCATGCCCATCCTTCTCGGTCACTCATTACAATCCGGTCTCAAGGTCCTCAAAATCACCACCCCCAGGTGCTAAGTCGTTTCAAGGCGGATCCCCGCATACGACGTGGAGTTGCGGTATAAAATCGACGGAAGCGGCTAATGCAAAAACTCAACACGGCACATAATCACGCACTCTGTTGGCTAGCGGGCGAATTCAAAACTACACCCATCGCTGGGCTTCAGTGGTCGACGGGGAAAGGTGAGCCGCACGCATACACACGTATCCCACACGTGCTCTCATGCCCTGACTCCCAGGTCCGCCAGCCTGAGCCAAACCCTCTGCGCACGAAATAAATGAACAGTTTCAGTTCACTAATGATGAAAATCACGTCTTGGATTACACGTACAGTTATGCAACTTCTCGCATCGCAGTCGCAATTGTCCGCGACATGGCTTAAAGACTTCATCAAGTGCCAGTAGCAGTAATGTGCACGTGCACATTGGTCCTTTAGTTTATGTGGCCCGACAAAATTGTTCAACAATTCCAGACGGTTCTTTCCAACCCCAAAGTATCTGACTTCCACGGCCCGTATAATAAACTTCTTAATACTTTCTTCCCCCCGGACTCGGACTTCACAGTCGTGTCGCAATATCTTCAACCATCATCTCGAGATTCGGCTTGTGCTTTGAAACCTACTTGGAGAACTTGCCTGTCTTCATTGTAGAGTTGAAGAATCCTTCTGCGATTTTGCAGATCTCTACACGCGGGGAAGCTGATGATCAGATTAGGAGACCCTCTCCGGGAATTGTCCTCTGCCTACGTTGCATGCTGTAAGCGCACTGGGGACAAGACTCTGCTTTTATCACTTGGATACCACGGACCTTGCTAATTCGGATATTCTCCCATTGCCAATCGCTCGTCATCCTATTAGGGTAAGCGACTACGCCCCTGCTGCACGATGGGAATACGATGTCATGGAAGAGCAGTGGGAAGCAAAATTAAGAACCGTGATTCAAGAGGTGATAGAAGGATGTACCATGCTTGGTGCAAATGCATGACACGCTTGAAATGTATGCAAGTTCTGGCTTCCATTCTGTTGCGAAGATAACCTTTTTTCAGGTGCACTCCCGATACATGTGGGGCATTCCAAGTTGGACACAGGAGTTCATACGTCCATAAAGTATCTACCTAAATACAAAATGGCTTGTATATCAACTAACGATATGCGCGAAATTCCCTTTCCGTCCGTTTGACACCATAATTCCATGCCACACATTAGGACCAACGAGACGCACACTTTGAAACCTGGTAGCAACATTCGGATCTAGTCCCCTTGTGGCATTCTCTATCATGTGCGTCGCCGACACACTAGAATAAAGTTAACATACTGTTGCACTTGAAACGAGAAGGAGAAAGAATCAAAGAAGAAACCCAAGTAATGCCACGCTGCCTTGGATTTTATGGCAACTTCCGTGCCGTCCTCCTGTAGCATGATTGCGGGAACTTCGTCCAGCGATGGAATTTTGAGGGGTTGGTGTTTGCGATGATCTTTGTTGTGTACGTCATACAGGTAAAAATGGAAGATTTCCGACTTGTCCGTTTCAACGACTAAACCAACGTCCTTCACGATGCTAGTAAATTGACCGTAAAACATGCGAGTATAGATGTTGTCCGTTATGGGAAGTGATGCACAGAGCTGGAAGAAATCGCCGACATAATTCATAAGGTTCGTCGAGCCATTGTTATCACAGGAAATAAAACTTGAGCAAAGGTGCCAAGTATAAACATGAGAGCGTCGGAGAGGGTCGCCCAAGGAACGCCAACGTTCGTCGTTAATGGATTGGAAGTCGCCGCTCCCCAGAAATAAAACGAGACTCTGTTGCTATAATGTGAAATCGCAAGTTTAGTAACCGGTTCTGGGAAGCCCTAGATGTCAAGCATGCGATGAAGCACCCCATGATTTAGAGAAGGGAAGAATTGAACGACGTCTAGAGAAAGTTGGTGGATTATGGCAATCCACAGATTGATGCATGGGTCCAAGGAAATGACGATGGTCGGGTGCATGAGTGGTGCAGAAGTGTTAAAGAGTCTGTTGGACGTTGCGCCAAGCCATTGTTTTGCATTCCGGAGATTCATGATGTTCTATGCTGTAAGCAAGTTATTCTCTTGTTATCGTACCGATTGTATTGATAAGGGTAACGCCGAAACCATCCCCAGATACTCCTCCACCTGAACCAGCACCTTTATCCACGCGTGAGCAAGAGGTGCTTACCGCTGTTCACACATACCTCAAAACGTTACACGCGTCACTGCCTCCTTGGATGGTGTTCGTCACTTATCGTTATCCACGTCGTATGGCCTTGTTCAATGTGCGCGAGTCAGTGTTCTAGACAGGTATTAGGCAAGGCAGTCTGCAGAGGAGGTAGCCGCAAATCCGTTTGGCGGAAAGTGGACTGCGGCTGATGGTGGGGGCTCCGTCGAGTTAACAAACGGAGGAGCTTCAAGTTGCTGTTCTTGGGTGTGAAGCAGTCGGTTGTTGTGTGGCTGCTCTTGCGAATATTTATTCCTAGCTGCACGCAAGCGATGGTGGCTAACTCGTCCTGAAGGCTGACTTGTTCATGCTTGACTTACTAAAGCGCTACATTGAGTCGGAGTATACTCAAATGAAGGGTTAGTAAGACTCAAATTCGCACTTGCTCTAGGATTGCTGGAATTGAATCTGAATACAGAACGAACAACGATTAATTGATTAATTAAACAGTATAATACAGTGCAATCCCACGTGTTGTTTATGGTACTTCCACCGTTTTACGCCATTTCTTGTTTACCTGCTGACCGCTCTGCCCTGCGAGCGGCCCGGCCGTCACGTTCTTTTGCTTGCGTTTCTATTCTCTTTGCACGTTCCGTCTTAAGTTGCTTGTTATGCCTTGCTTCTTCATTCAAGTGACTGTCTTCTGACTCCGTGTCATCATCTTCACCATCACTTCCACCGTCTTCACCATCATCGCCATTCCCCTTGTCATTGTAGTAAATTTCCATTGTTTGTCCCCTGAGCCATTCTACAAATTCACTGACACCCCAGGCATTCAGAACAACACAGCCATATACGAAATCAAATATAAAAGGAGGTGGCCACTCATCGGTGTTAGCTGGGAGCCGGACAGCTGAATTTTCAGGAGCAAAAATGAGGGTCAAGGGCTCTTTCATGTTGAAATGATGTACAATGAGACGACTCTGTGGGGCGGGATCTGGGGGCGGCCCATTGAAGGGAATATCATCACTGGTTAGAGCGAAATTTGGCGTCTGTGGATGATTTAATTCACGTAGAGGATGTCTAGCTGTCATAACTGACCCGCAAGAAAGCCACCTCCAACAATTCAAGTATCCGGTGCAACACACTATTCAGGAGTAGACCATTTCGCGGATCGTCAATGTCATCAATGTTTAAACTATTATCCCTTAAACTATGATAATTCACGAAACGCTCAATGTACTTCACCAGAAAGTGAGAAATGAAAAATGGTAGGATGTGATTTGAAACTCACTTCGCTCCCCTTCGAATGAGGGATAAGATGGCACCCATCACAATAGCGTGCTGACATTTGAGTCATCACGCAGGTTTGGTCACGGTTCACCAATTCTGCTTTGAAGTCTCTTCCCTTGGTAGACGAACCTGAAAGAGAGGTTCTGTTACCCATTGCGTCCGGATCAAGCAACGATGCTTTGGCTAATACAAACATTGAGCGTTGTGGATTCAGCTTGGTCAAGTCAACTTGCCTCCTGAATAGAAATAATAACGGCGGGGTTCAATGTCTGCATCATAATCTTCAACCTCGGTTTCATCCTCCCCATTGGAAATGATTCCAGGCTGGCCATAGATTACGAATCCGAGGAACCGTAGCCACTTCAAGGGGTTCTTGGCCTTCCTACGACATTCATCAATAGGGATTGAGAGTGCATGCCTGTAACCATCGGGGGAATGGATCCAGAGTTCAACAATATCTGCGATGTTGTTAGTCTCTCCCTCCATCAATGATAAAGTGTGTAGACGCGACGAGCCTACAATGTGAGACACAACTCTGCGGAGATGTGGCGGAGATTCAAAAACATAGTGAAGAGATCTCATTCCGGTAGACAAAACCCCAGGCCTCCAGATCGTTATCAAGAGCATTCCGTGACCAGCCCCCATCAGGTGAAAAGCCGTAAGTCGTGGCCTGAGTCACAGCTTTTTCTTTTTTTTTTGCATAGAAATTCGATTTATTGCAGGTGGAGTACGAAGTCGTATTATCAAGCTATTATAATAATGTACTGCTAGCTTTTTTAACACAATGATCCCTCAAGAACGGCCTGAAAACATTGGAAATGAGGAGCCTAGTAAAACGGCGGGCGACGCAAATAAACTTAAAGATCTCTTCGCATCACAAGGGGAGGATGGTGCGTCTAGCTCTGTACATATACATATATTTTCTCTATCCAACTTCTGCCCGGAACAGCTGGTTTCTCCCTCCTAGGACACCTGGATCTTGATCTCGAATTAGATGAAGACATTCCATTTTTGACTATGAACGAAGATAACCGATCCCAACAAGCACCCCAAAGTAATGAACTTACTCCCATTACTTTGGCTACAGGGACACAGGGACAAATGCGGACGCGTACCGCACCAGTTATCCGATTGGATCCAAAACAACCGTTATTCTTCCCTTTACAATCTTCCCGGACGTTAGGGCCAGTTAATAAGGGACGACAGCAGGATCTGTTCGACGTGGCGAAAGAAAAGGGATGGAATTGGTGCGATCCGAAAGTCGCATTTTACAGAACGGAGACAGAAGATGAGGTCCGGAAGAGGTGGGAAGAGAAAAAGATGGAACTAACAAAAGAATGGAAGAGGAGATGGAGAGAGGCTTGCAAGATTAGCCGCAGAAAGTACGGGGGTATAAGGGCGGACGGTGAATAAGAATAAGAATCGACTCGGCTCGAGTCACTGTTTTCCCGTTCGGATACGCGATGAATTACACTCCACGTTGATGTCATCATTCTAGTTTATCGTGTGCACTGCTGATAGTAAATGGCTCTATTAACGATCACTGTGCCGATACTTGTACTCCTCCACCCATTTCTTCTCTTCCTCTCCTTTTGGCAATACGACAAAAGTCAAGCAGCCGTTTTTTAGTTCTAGTCCATCAGTCGAGTCTTCTCCCTTTCCCCCTGACGCTTCAAACACGCTGCTCAAAGTCATTTTCTTCCCGACCTTGAGGAGTCGTTTCCTGTGCGTCATTGCATAGACGACCAAATTTGTGTCGATATATTCACGATTAACGTCCCAGTTTGGGTGAGGCACATTAGGCGGAAACATCTCCGACAGGTGAGCTCCGAACGAAGTATCCTCGACAAACCGCGAAATCACATCGGACGTAGCGTATTGAGGATAAAGAAAGTAGACTGGAAAGATAAGCGTTTTTCCAGATGGATCCTCCGGGTCAAAGCTGGGGTGCATAAGATCACTTGATTCATCTGATCCTGGTAAGAGAACGATATGGCGTCCCTATGCAGTAATGTCAAGAGAGTGTGTATTGAACGTAGCGGCGATTCTTACTTTTAATGCTTTCTTTAATTTTCGATCTTTTTCTTTTTCTTTTTGTATGTGCTCCTGGTGCCTTCGCTCCAGTTCATCCTTCTCTATCTTTGCCTTTTCAATGCGCCCTTTTGTGTCTCGTATGCTTTGGTTCCCACTATTATAAGAGAGACACCGGTCACAACAATCCAAGGCCTCGTCGAAGCGTTCGAGAGCGAAAAGTGCAAGCGCAGACCTGTAGTATGCTTTCGAGCTTCCTGGATGCATGATTAACACCTTTGAGCAGTCACGAAGAACAGATCCATAATTTTCTATATGTTGGAATGAGTTCGACACCCGTGAGTCAATTAAATAAAACCCTACTCAGTTGAAGATTACAAGCAGCACGGTTGCAAAACAAGGCCTCTTCCAACCCTTGATCAGTTGGTTTGGCGTCTATACCCTGTGTGTAGAAGCCTAGCGCTTCGCGATACCGTTTGCCTTTAAAGTAATCATTGCCCCGTTCTTTAAAATTCAGGGCAACCTCTAAGTGCCATTGAGTCTTCATGTAGAGCCGGAAAATATATGGCTTTTCTGACCGTTTGGAGTTCCCTCGTGCACTAGGCTCTGCAATGCGGTCAGAGCAACATCATCTGTCTCCTCCGAGGGGGTTGACTTCATGAATAGCGGCACAGAGTCGAACTCTGCCAGTTTCCTTGCGACGGCATCATCAGACAGAGGTTGAGGGCCCGATTCCGGCATCGTCTTTGCTACCTAACATGTACGCGTCTCAGACTAATATCGTGGTCGGAGCGGAGCGATCCGAATCACCATAAATACACATGTTCCCACGTGTCAGTTATCGCTCTGCCGCATATCTCTCATCCCGACATTTACCATTGGCGAGAGCATTTATCAGACAACATCAGCGAGGGTACTGATAACGCTTATCAAAGATGGCAGAAATACATGACCAGTTTGATACGATACTGATACTGGATTTCGGTTCTCAAGTGTGTTGAGGGACATACCGAATTTTAACTTCAGTCAACGCTCACTTCTATGCGCTTGTTCCCGTTGGTTATCGCAGTACAGTCATCTTATCACAAGAAGATGCCGCGAACATAATGTCTACGCGGAGCTCCTGCCGTGCACAGCCAAGATCTCGGACCTCAAATTCAAACCAAAGGGTAAAATCAGCGTTTTACTACGTATTGCAATGACATTGACTACCCGATTGCACCACAGGCGTCATACTCACTGGTTCTCCATATTCTGTCTACGACAAAGATGCTCCCCATGTCGATCCCTCGGTGTTCGAATTAGGGGTTCCCATCCTAGGTATATGCTATGGTCTCCAGGTATGTCAGAACCGACGTCTTAGGATTGATTTCACGTTGATGATGTGACACTCAGGAATTCGCGTGGAATCTTAATGGTGAAGTCTCCAAATGCGAACACCGCGAGTATGGCCATGCGATGCTACAGTTGACCGGGGTTGGAGAGGAAAATGCCGCTGCAAATGCCTTATTTGAGGACTTGGGTGACGAAATGCAGGTTCGGTTGAGTCACTTCGTGTTAAATTCTCTTCTGATATCTGCAGGTGTGGATGTCGCACGGGGACCAGTTGTCGAGGCTCCCTGATGACTTCCGTGTCATCGGTCGAACAAAAACGGCACCGTATGCGGCCGTCGCCCACAACAAAAAGCCGTTTTATGGCATTCAGTTCCACCCAGAAGTGACGCATTCTCCCAAAGGCAGGGAAGTCATCGGACATTTCATTCTCAACATATGTGGATGTAAGAAGAACTGGACTATGGTATTACTGGTCTCTTTATCTTCACACCACATCGTTGATGAAAAGATTTGTTAGGAAGAGTTTATTGGTAAAGAGATCGATAGAATCCGGCAAATTTGCGGTCCCAAAGGCCACGTTATTGGCGCTGTGAGTGGTGGCGTGGACAGTACCGTAGCTGCAAAGTTGATGCACGAAGCTATCGGTGATCGGTGAGCATTTGTAACCAATATATGCGCAAATCTAATCCATAGTAACACCGTCCAGGTTCCATGCAATTATGGTGGATAACGGGGTATTACGCCTGAATGAGGCTCAACAAGTTCATGATATGTTAACCCAGAATCTTGGCGTAAACCTCACCGTGGTAGATGCTTCTGATCTGTTCTTATCGCGACTCGAAGGCGTCGAAGATCCGGAAAAGAAACGGAAAATTATAGGAAACACGTTCATCAACGTGTTTGAAGAAGAAGCAGCCAAGATCGAGGCTGCGGTTGAGAAAGAAGAACAAAATACCGATGCGATATCCAAAGGTTTGGTCGAGTGGTTGTTGCAGGGGACCTTGTATCCAGATGTCATTGAGAGCATAAGCTTCAAAGGTCCGAGCGCAACCATCAAGACCCACCATAACGTTGGTGGTCTCCTCAAAGACATGAAACTGAAGTTGATCGAGCCTTTGAGGGAACTTTTTAAAGGTATAACTGGTCCCTTCGTCATTATGAATCCGATCTAACTGCAATCTCCAGATGAAGTCCGCGCACTTGGTCGGCTCCTGTCGATACCTGAACACCTTGTCCAGAGGCATCCCTTCCCTGGGCCTGGACTCGCTATTCGAATATTGGGACCCGTGACTCGTGATCAAGTGAAACTTTTGCAATTGGCCGATGGGATTTACATCGAAGAGATAAGGAAGGCGGGCTTATACAACCAGATAGCTCAGGCATTTGCCGTGTTGTTACCCGTCAAAGCAGTAGGCGTCATGGGCGATAAGAGGACATATGAACAGGTCAGTTTGATAGGGACGGCTTTGAGCCGATCCAGTTACTTAAGTCTTGGCTGCAATAGGTCGTTGCTCTACGTGCTGTTCAAACGGAAGATTTTATGACGGCGGATTGGTGTGTACCAAACTTTCATTCTTGGTCGCCAAGTTGATCGGCATACCTAGGTATGTCTTTCCGCCTGAGGTGTTAAGACGCATATCATCCCGAATTACCAACGAGGTGGCCGGAATCAACCGTGTCACATACGATATTTCATCTAAACCACCAGCGGTATGCTTAATTCTTCTTTTATCGGCTAGCAAGAGTTTCTTACGTTGAATATGAAGACCGTAGAATGGCTTTGAATTTGGGTTCGCGCGGTGCCCTACTCCATAGTGGAGATAATACCCGACGTTCCGTCCAATCCCTTCTGTTAGTACTATGGTGATGTCTAGATTAGGATGGCAGAATGTAGCTATAACGTAGTATGTCTATTGATGCATCAGCTCAATTATCAGTCACCGAGGGATCCTTGTTGTTGAGTCATGCAACATTATACTGGTCAATTGGTTGCCAGCGAGGCGGAGAGAATCAGATCAAGTTGACAGATGGAATACATAATAAGATCCGTCATCACCGTCAATATCATGACACCACATTGGTTATTATAAACGCGGTTAGAGGTCTTGAAGGCTCATGACACCTCCGCCCTATCACTGTTGTCCTCATTGAATACCTGAGCGCCTGAGCCCTCGACGACGTTTTTGGCAGTGTCAGCTAACGTCACTCAAGTTGATGTTGATGCCATAGACAACAACCATGGCGGCTTCACCAGGAAACGATCCAGGGCCTGAGTACTCTCATTTTCCTCGGCGCAGTTCAAACATGAGCTGATGACGCGGGCTCTTTGACAGTGGATTCGGAGTACGCCGCTCATATCTTGACCAGAACGGCCAAGCCTCTCTGCGCCATGGCGTTCCCTCCCTAGACTCTGACCTGCTGTCGGATCCTTCACGTCTCATTTCTATCGTTCTCAATGGCACGGGCAGCCGTGGGATTCCAAACACTCGCAGGCGTGAACGAGAGCTTGCCTTCGCTCATCTCACACGGGAAGAACTCTTAAACAAGCTTATCGACAGAGAGTATGAGGCTCAAAGGCTCTCAAAGGCTCTCCGCTCTGTGGTCCAGCACTTGAATTCACAAACAACGCGCATAACGGAGCTGGAACGTGATGGCCAAGAAGCGTTGGAGCGGTTGCGGCAGATAAACCAGAGCAGAATCGAAGCTCAGCAAGGCGAATCCAGAGCAACTCACGAGCTGCAGATGTATCGCAGTGAGTTGGACAAGTCCCAGCGGGAGTTCGTTAGGGTATCGGACTTGCTCAGGACTTCCCAGCAGCAGAAAGAAGAGGCGGAGGAGGCCGCCAAGAGAGCACGGGAAAAGGCGAGGAGACTACGTCAGCAGAGGCTTGTTGATGCTGCTAGGGAAGAAGGGAGGAGATGGGGGTTTCAAGACGGGTTTGGAAGGGCCAAAGAGACATTCGTAGGGAGCGGCGACATACCGGCCACGCTATCGGGAGGCGTGCCGGCTTATCTTCAAGGAAATTCGCGGATAGAGGACCCTGAAATAACGAACAATGGCGAACCATCTGTCCGTTCTTTGACTCCAGAAGTGATACAGCAAACTGAGGTCCGTCCACCTTCGGCTCACTCTGAATTAGCGATGCTACATACCTCATTTACTGGACGACCTAAACGACCTTCTATTTCTCGTAGGCCTCTACGTCCACCCGAGCCTTTGTCACAGGAACTGCGTCCCCCAGAAGAGCCAACTGCAGGGGCACCTCCCGCACATGCAGGACCAAGCCATCCCAATAATTTGGGCGCCAATACCCCAGGAATCTCCGTCTTTCAAGTTGACTTCGCCGACGACCAGCAAGTGTCGGGATCAGGAACTAACGATCGAGATAGTTATCCAAGCAGGAGAAAGCCATCGCTTACTATACAACAGCGTC
>QFEO01003050.1:11559-25985 GCA_003316615.1 Amanita pseudoporphyria
AGAAAAATGAGTTATCAACAAAATATCCAACTATACTCTCCTCCTGACTGTCGGCAAAAATAGCAAATTTCCACCCTGTGTGCCTGATGGTCACACAGGTCATACAGTGTACGTGCCAAGCACTCCGAAAGTTCAGCGTAGACACCCTAGTTGGGTAGTTTCACATTAGATCCCATTTGTGATGTGAGCCATCAAAGGTACCCGGCCAAAATCATTGTAGAAATACGTCTGAAGGCTCAGCGACATTATCGGCAGCTGTAGCTGGGTAAATGGAAGAACAAGTCGAGGCGGAGCTACGATCACTAGTGACGCATGTTCTAAAAAAGTCATGAAACGCCTAATCGGATCAGTCATGGTTCGAGAGGAATGGAGGAACTTAGTAATGGCACCAGCAAGAATGTAAGAACAGAAAGCTTCCTCTCAGACCGGATGAGAATATGTGATGAAGAACCAAAGGTACTCAAATAGAGAGCAGAAGGCCGCACAGCTGCGCGGTTCGATACCAGCAATAGTGGTGATCGGGGCCAGATGAGTCAGGGACGGCTGATCGAGACCGCGTGGTTATGTGGGGAAACACCAGCACCGCATGACAATGTTTCTTTCGCCGCAGCTGACACACTTGCATAAGCTTTGACAGATACGCCACCAGTGTTGGACCGGAATGCAGCCGAAGCGCCTGTGAAAGATGTTGGCAAGCCAACGGTTACGGTTCGAGAGCGATGGGAGACTGCAAGAGCCAACAGGAACGAATGAAGGGATCTTAAGTGAAGTAACGTGACATAACGCGTGACGCGTTACTGCTACACTCCCACAAGTTCGACTACGGCAACAGCTTCGAGTCGCCTTGCTTCACGTTTGATGTGCATTTTCCGTCCATTTCGTGAATTCAAGGACCTCCGCACTTTCGTACATCAGGACATCAAGACTTGGGAAGCCCTGCTCAATGCACCCGAAATTCGTGCGATGGGAACGTCATCTCTCCATTTGGGCTAGCGCATGACCTGTCATGGTGTCCTATAAATGCCTTAAGTTCGATGAGCGTCGTGCCTCTCCTCGCGCTTCTCAATGGCTCCCTACTTCCTACGGAACCTTATCCCACGTAGGGAGAGAAGCCAGCGATCAAGACCGTTGCTCGAAGTATTGAGAAGCTTGACGTGGCTTCAATGGGGACACTTCCTTTGTGGGTAAGTGCCGAGCTCTTGGCGCTGGCTGTCAAGATATACTTGATCTTGGCTTGTATGATTTTTCAGCGCCGCTGACGTCAACTCTGTAGGTGGCTCGCATGGACTTGTGATGCCCTGGACTTCTTTTCGGTGTCTCTCAGTGTCGGCGCATTAGGAAAACAATTCCACAAACCGACAAAGACAATTGTTAGCATCTTTGGGTTTTTTTGTTATATTATGTTAATCTTTTTGGCCATAGACGACAGCGATAACATTGACGTTACTTCTGCGGTCTGTTGGAGCGGTACGTATCATCCAACGGCTACTGAAAGGGAATCTCCTAACTGTTTGTGTATTAGATCATTTTCGGCGTCGTTTCAGATCGATACGGGCGCAAATGGCCACTGGTGATCAATCTTATAATCGTCTGCGTCTTCGAGCTCGGTTCAGGTTTCACGAACACTTTCCAGCAGTTCCTCGCCACGAGGGCATTATTTGGTATCGGAATGGGAGGAATTTGGGGTCTTGCTGCGTCCACCGCTCTCGAAAATTTACCTGTTGAAGCCCGTGGCCTTGCCAGTGGCGTCTTGCAACAAGGCTATGCTGTGGGATACCTACTCGCAGCCTGTATCAATTTGAAGCTAGTACCTCGGGCAGAGAAAGGCTGGAGGAGCTTATTCTGGTGTGCTGCAGGCATCAGCGCGTTTGCAGCCGTTTTGCGCGTCTTATTGCCCGAAAGTGAATTCTTCCTGAAAGTAAAGAGGGCCAGGCGAAGGCGCCGGTCAGTAAATAAGACTAGGGTGTTCTTCCAGGAATTGAGGGAAATGCTGAAAAATCATTGGCTGTTATGCATTTATGCCGTACTGCTAATGTCAGGTGAGTTCATTAACCGTTTCGTCTCATGGTCGCGACGGTCATAATAAATGTGTGGCTTAGGTTTCAACTTCTTATCTCATGGGTCTCAAGTACGTCCTCGTCTATGATAACGAAATTAAAAGAATGACAATGAGTTTTTGCAAGGATTTGTATCCCACTTATCTCACAGAATCCAAGGGTTTCACTAGTCATGATGCGACAATCGCGACGATTATTGGAAATTGTGTACGTAATCCACATCTCTTGGGTATCCTGATGGCTGAAAGTAATCCTATATACAGGGCGCTATTTCGTGAGTTGTGTTCCGCTTGTTAGAATTCGAAAACTCTAAATTTAAAACAGTGGAGGTGCACTAGCTGGCTTCATAAGCCAGTATTTGGGTCGTCGACTAACGATTATGTACGACGCCCTGGAATTACCACATGAACACAGTCCTTACTAGGTTGAATAGCGTATTCGTCCTCATTGTCGGGGCATTCATCCCACTTTGGATCCTACCCACGTCTTTCGGCGGCCTATCAGCAGGAGCATTCTGGGTCCAATTTGGTGTTCAAGGAGCCTGGGGTGTCGTAAGAATATTTTTTGTTAAGTCGCTCTTGGATTCGCTTAAGTAACGATTGCCGCGCAGATCCCGATCCAATTGGCAGAGATGTCACCTCCCGCATTCAGAGCGACGTTCCCCGGTGTTGCGTATCAACTGGGTAACGTGAGTGTTCTCGTTTTTTAACCTCAGAGATATCCATCAGCAAGTCTGACCGCGGCGTTAGATGGTTTCGGCTGCCTCTGCTCAAATCGAAGCGAGTGCGTATGCTCATGTTGGGCTGAACTTCCGCAATCTTAGTGTTGAACCAATTAGCTGGTGCCGCTCAACAGAAAACACGCGATAAGTTTGGCAAGATCGTTCCCAATTATGCCAGGGTAAAGTCTCATCTCTACCATATGAACTTTACTAATCGTGCGAACTTCATCACAGGTCGAAGGAATCTTTATTGGTGTTGTCGCAGCCTATGTCGCCGTCGTCACTATTCTTGGGCCCGAGTATGTTTTCCTTGACTCTTGTTACGCGTGAAATGTTAACGACTCGACTTGAAGAAACCATGGCTCTCGCTTCGAGCAACACAAGGCGGCATTTGAGGAAGGTGCTGGGAAAGATGATGCTGTCGCTGAAGAGCAGGAGGATGTTGAGCAACGATCAAGTCCGTCCATCGAGAAGGAAAAGCAGGAAGTGGAGTAGGCTGCACGTTAAAGACTACAATCAATTTATCAATGAATGTGGTGGCAGTTTCGCCCTTGCGAAGGGACTCATCAACTGGCCGCTTGAGATCGCTATCTACCTATCTTAGACTAAATGAAGGAGTCTATCAGTGCATCATGTGGGGATGCTGAACATGTGCGCGGCAGCTGTTGATTTGACCTTGTGTTGTGGGTATTTTCCAGACGCGCCCTCTCCAAATGGGTGCAACATCATGATGCGACATCGTCACATGCTACCAATACCTGGCCTACTGCGAGGGTCGGCAACTCATCTTAACTGACTTTCTCGATATGGTTGTCTTGGCATGGCCCCATGTGACGATGCTCTCTCTGAAGATCATCGATCAGGGAGAAAGCATTGTCAATTGGCGGAGCCGAACCCTCGCGCAGCCGCAAGAGTTGTGGCCACTGATAACGAGTAGATGTATCTGCAAGGATTGGCACTCAACCCTCATGGAGTGGACGCGCGTTCGGTGTTTACCGAGTAGAACCTACGGAACTGTCGTTGGCATATCCCAATCACGGGAACGTCATATTAACAAAGCAAGATGGCTATCACATTCATGCACATCTTTTGTTCCGAATCGAATCCGCTTCCAGAATAAAGGTGACGGTACTTCAATTCATCTTTTCCGGTCATGCAAACAGTGATTCTATTCAGACAGCTTTCTTGACGCCAAAGACTACTTCTAGGCTGTGTTTCCCTCATGGTCCTGTCTAAATCACCCCATTTAGCCAAATTGCCCTGTATGCTTTCTGTCACCTGGTGAACATACATAATATGTGGCATAGCGCAGAAAGCATTCCCTTGCTGCAAAGATGCTACCCGGCCTCTTATCCGCCCTTCTTATAACTGTGCTCTTGACGGACCTCTCTGGCGCGTTTTCAAATATTGCGGCGTATGAAAACACGACCATCTTTTCGCCTGCGTCAGCGTTCGAGTCGATAAGCTCTTCTTTCCAAGGACATAATTTAGCCATTCGACAATCGCAGCAATGCTCCGCAGGACCTGGTGGACGTGCGTGTGCTACGCGTTCCCGTTTTAATTTAATCTTCACCATCAGCATAGCGATCTGCAGCGCTACCACGTGCTGTGCTGCGGGACAAATCTGTGTAGGCGACTCGCAATTTTTATATTATAAACGCTAATAATGTCTGTTTAGTGCCCAGGTGGCTGTTGTCATACAGATGAAAACGTATGTCTGAGATATATTTCCAAGCTAATCAGCCCTAACATCTCTTTGTACTACTAGTGTTATCACTACCAGATGTTCGCATAATCTTTTCATTGGATCAACCGGTTGATATGCATTACTTACAGGTGCTGCCCGAAAATTGCCAAAACATGCGTTAGTAATGAAACTCTTAACTTTTGGTTCGTTTTTATCTCACGACTTAAACAGGGCGGAACAGCATGTTGTCAGCCTGGGTGCGCTCCGCCTCTTCAAATCCATTTGATTCTATTCATGGACACCCCACAGAGGAGTTTGTTGCCCTCAATCACCGACGGGATGTTGTATTGCTGGTGGAGAGTGCTGCAGTTCTCAACTGAATCCCTGCTGTGGTCCAGGAGGATCATGTTGCGGTGATACTTGTATGTTCAGTCTTATTTAACTGTTCGTGGACTTGAGGCTAATAGAGCCTATGAGGTTGTTTAAGCAGTGAAGTATGTGAACGCGGGGAATGTATATCACAGGGTGAGTAGTTTTCGTTTCTTTCTCCGATAGTGTGATGACAAGCCATGGTAGATGTCGTGAATTCAGGCAGGGTTATTCGCCCCACGTTTGACCGAAAGAAGAATGGTCTTGTAAGTCAAATTCGATGCATCGTAAAGCATACGTTTACAGCGGGTCAATAGCTATTAAGAAGCATATGTAACGGTATGATACTGCCCTATCTGCATCCAATCACTGACATACACCACATTTCAAGGCATGGGAGGGAAAAACACGAAAACGTTAACATACTCAGGCCCGGTGTCAAAGTCTATCAAGGCGCAAAGACGGCGAGCAGCGGGGTGCGTTAGTAAATATTGCCGTACTATGATAAACAGCGGAGTGATTGCGTCGAATTTGAACTCGTGTGAGGAAGTGAGTGCGGACATCGTTTTCATCGTCACTCATTTTGATGATCGTTGATCAGTACCCGCCTGCGAGCACCAATGAGGGCGGCGATGCATTGCCAGCGTCACAACGTGTTATAAATTGCATACCCGATTTCCAAAATACCTTTCAGGGCGCCTTATTCAGTTCTTTATTTGCCCGCTCAAAGATCCAAGCTAACGATACATTCGTGATCAGTATTGACTGTCAGGAAGTCCTCAGCTCTGTTAATCAACCGAGGGCGTTGGAAGACAACTCGTATTACGAACCGAAGAGAAACATACTGAGAACTCGTGATAGCATTAGCATGCAAGGAACGACAACTGATAGTAAGACCTCATAAATATACTAATCTCATGTTCTTCTGGTTCTTATTTTCACTGAAAGGTGACACGTTCCAACTTGAGAATGATACAACCGTTTACATCACCGCGCCTTTCGGTGATCTAGATCCTGGATCGTAATTCCTTTCCCTCGCAATAGTGTGTCTCATGGCTTATCTATCACAATTATCAGATACGAGGCTGGGGTACAAGTAGTCTCAGGGTCGACAACCAACTCGATCGTCATCGCCAACGAAGGTGATACCTATACAAAGTCAGAGTTTCCCTAAGACCCTCTCAGTAATTGTTCTGACATATTTCCGAACCCTGCCAGTGCATTCCAAGGATTGTCTGCTGGACAATCACAGCAGTTTACGTTCAGTCTTAGTGATGGCGACGTCGGCCTTGGAGCTATCTTTGCGACCACTAATAATTATACGGTACTGAAATGGACGCTCACGGGCACTACAACGTCCGGCACGCCAGCGACTCCTAACGCCAGTATATCTCTGGGGGCCACGGATTATGGGTATTACTCTGTTACAGCTATATTTCTAGTTCTACTTTTACAGTTCCTGTCAAATTGGTAGGACTTCCAACACATTTATTTATATGTAAGAAAGAAGAGACTCGACCTCGCAATGGGCCCCATCGACAATTTTATGTTCTTACATTTGGAATAAACACCCACTAAGAGCCATACATACGAACACGCTCAGGTTCATACCAAACTCTCCTTACCCATCTTCTCCGCCTCGTCACATACAAGCCATCTCTCTCTTCCTCACCTCCACTGTCCATTGACACCACAGGCGATCGCCTCATATTCAACCACACGTCGTTCGAATACACCCAGCCATCCTCATCTCCTCCACCAAATCCAGCCCCATGTTCCTCATCGTGCTCCACCGTAGCCCACTCCGCCGCAGCGTCCTTTCTCCAGTCTTCGGTATGCACAAATGACCACCCAGGCGCGAGCGGAAAGGTTAATGTACTACTACACAAACTGTAAGTCCCAATTCGGATAAAGATAATAAAACCCTGAAAGGGAGGTGGAACAAAAACGCACCTAACTTCCCCTTCCGCATCCACACTTTCCATCCCACCCGATTCACTCCATCCATCCCCATCTCTACGCCTTGTCCATGCTTTCCGCTCAGACGGCTTCAAGTTGGATTTACTCCACGATCCACGTCCTGCCCCTTTATTCCGAATCTTTTGTGGCGAAGTCGAGCTCATTCCGGATATCGTTCCAGTCGTAGATACAGTGTTAGCCAGCGAAAACGCAATAGACGGTCGTCTCTTGACTGTACCTCCGCCCGAATGATCGAGCAAAGCAGAGGCTGAAATCGACTCAGGCGACATAGGTCCTATATATCGCTCATTCTCCCATAGCTCTACCTCCCTCATGTTTGCATTCCAACAGGCGTCGGGTAATCTGTCATTGTCGGTGATACGCTGAACGAGGGTTTTGAGTACTGCGTGACGAGATTTACCGAGTACGAGTTCGTTCCCGTTCTCGCCGCCGCCATCACCTTCATTGTTGTCCTCGCTTTTCTCTTCTTCCACCTTTTCATCGTTCGAGTCACCCCTAGATCGCAGCGATCTCTTGCGAATGTCTACCATCCGCCATGTTCTCCAAGTTTTCCAAACTTTTTTCACTCTCCTGACCGCATCAACAACCGCCCCAGGCACCGGCTCACTCCACATCCTTTGTCCAACAAGCACCAATGCAGGGAGGAACACGGTCATCATCCAAGGGTGTAAACACGCGATAGGGATGGCGCCTGATAAGAACATGACCAATCGGAGAGGAAAATAGGACAAGGAGACGATATAGGCTAAGATTGGGAGCGTAGTGACGAGAAGGAAGAGTATATGCGGAGTATATGGCGAACATTGTTTAGCGAGGTACTGGCTTGTTGATGTTGTCGGGCGGGAGGGTGAAGTGAATGTGGAGGTGGGCGGTGACGACTCAGGTGTTGTTGGCAGGGAAGAGTGGCCAGATGCGGACGGGGCGGGGTTGCTATTTGGCGAGGTGGATGTGTGGAGAGGGGACGCATATGTGAATGTATAGAGGTGAGCTGGAGTCAAACAGAGGTGATAAGTGTAGGGTTTGACAGAGTCCATAAGGTCGGAACTGGTGAAAGCGATTGAGAGTCAAGTAATGTGTGAAAGGGATCAGACGGACGTACAATGTTCCCATGAGATTTTGAATTCCTTGAATGTTGGCCTGCCATGGGATGGAAGCCTCAGGCGGGGGAGGTTGGTCAGGCGTTATTGAAGATATGCCTGTACTCCCGTTGTTGTCTTTTACAGCGGCTGAAGGATAAGGATATGTAGCCAAAATGGTGGAGATGAGGACTATATGCGGCAGGCACAAGAGCAACTGGGGAAAATAACCTATACCACGGCATAAATTGCCTTGATATAGACACAAGCGAAGAAAAAAATGACGTACAGAAAAACCCATACGCAGCCAACCATGCACCAGTAACTTTCCAGCCCTTCTTCCACATGACGATTTCTTCAACTCTGTCCTGTATCCAAAACACGGGACCTACGCAACCAATGAACCGACGCGAGTTGGCAGACATGATAGGCAACGATAACGGATCCCTCGTGGATAATAATTGGAACGGGACCTGGTCATTTGAGTTTTTCTTCGCATTTGTTGCAGAGCCCGTTGAGGCGCTAGAAGAACCCGCGGAGCCACCAAGGCTACTAGATATGCTACTCGCCGACGCTGTGCCTGTGCCATTTGCACCAGGAGCGGATGACGCAACCGGAGATAGAAAACTCGCTCCACCCGGTAGAGCTGTTGACAAAAGAAGCTGAGGGAGAATGGAGACAGAGGTTGGAGCCTGGGAGAACGTTGAATGTTGTCGTGCTGTTGTCGGGGAAGGGGGGGGAGAGGATTTGGGCAGGGAAGTAGTGACTGTTGGTGCTGGCTGGAGCGAACGGCGGAGAGTGGTGGATCGGAGGAGAGCGGCCGCTGGAGGAATGTCGATGTAGTCCAGCATCGTATGTTGTGTCCAAGGATTGGCTTCGGGTAATGCCGACCACTTCACTTTACGATCACCGGCGATATAATCTAGCTTTAAAATTCGGTCTGGCAGCTGTCATCCATGGCCACTGTTCCAAGTATGTACGCACTAGTAAATGGCTGTTCCAGAATCATTCTCCGTGAGCCATATGCAAAGGTAGCTCATAGCCGTAATACTGACTTGTAGTCTGTCAAGAATATGGAAATGGATAGTGCAGTTGTGCTATTATCAACCAACAAATACACGCCGCCCGCTATGCATTCTAATAGCCGAGTGGATCCTCTTTGCTAAGGGACGTCATGTTATACGCCTCAACAATTCCAGTAATAAAGTACATATCGAAAAGTCACCGTTCTTTAGAGAGGTTAAAAATGACTTGAATTTGGCGGCTCGAGCATACCATCTCATGTTAGGACATAGAATACAGAAGCCATTTTTGGCCAGACACACGTCGAGATTGCCCAGAATACGAAGGGGTCCCCCAAGGTCGTTTGTTATTGCGGGATGTGTACATTCTTTTCCTAATTGGCTAACAGTTACGTCCTCTCGTAACAATTTCAAGCAGATATGATGGAAAATCCGTCGCCGACGTCATTTGGTGACTCGTCCGAACTTTTACATTAGCATTTAGTATCATCCAACCACTACTGCGCTTGGATAGTATTTTCCTTTCTTTGTAGTCGCGTTCCCGCTTCTTTGGATAATGGTTTATGTCATTTCACATTGCGTTATGTCGTCGTAGGTAGCTAATACTTTTTCTGCAATAAATCATATTTTAATGCAAAAAAAAAAATACAGGATCCGTAGAAAAAGGAAAAAGTGTCATGATGTGATGGAAATTTTTCCCCATCATCCCCGCGAACACAACTCAATTTCTGGTTCCGCCTCTCCATCCCGTACATGAGACTGATCCCTCTCCGCAATTCCACTCTCATGTATTGTGAATGGCATCCGTATTGAAAAAGTCCGATGCCATGTCATGGTATCCCCTTGTCTGTGCGCTGCGAATACACGAAGATTTAGGATGAGCCTTGATGTCTGTGGTGGACATAAGATTGAATGAAGCCTCGGTTAAGATGACGCACAGAGAACGAATACATGGCTACCATCCACCTACGGTAGTCAAGTCAACAACCCTGAAACCAGTAAAGTCTAGGAAGTGACTCACGGCCCGGCTAATGCTCCGAGAGGACCCCGTATTGCAACAGCTAGGACCAAGACAATAGTCAACGCCACTATAGTGTATCAGGCGTGAACCTTGGGCCCCAATTTTATAACTACTAACCCACAAGTCTGTTGCTTCCGAATCAGCCGACGTGAATGAAGCCAAAGTACAAATAATCTCACATAAAGTAATGCATAACACCATCCTGGACGAATGCGATTAGGAGTGGTGGAAGGAGCCGGAGTCGTCGGACCGACTTGTAGAAATTTCCTCGGACCGACTTATAAAAGTTCCACATTGTCATCAGGAAAAAAATAGCTTGCGAGATTTAACGTTAGTCAAGGGTTGTTTAGACGGAATCAAAAACGCACTGGCTGTGAATAGATTGGGCACTCTGTCATGAACGGTTATACAGATTGTGGTAAATACAGGAAACTTGCTTACAAGCCAGTTGTTGCGTAACTCGCGACATAGCTGGAAGTGTGGCAACCTGGCCAGGGAAGATCAAGAGGAAGGGCGACGTCCACGATCGTCAAGTCGGCGCCTATTGCTGAATACAACTCTACCTATTTCGTTTCAGGAATCAATTAAAGCAGTGTCAAGGAGACAAACCGCGAATTGACCTTCGCTTATTTAGACATGAGACTGTAAGAAATCTAAAGAGACGTACCAGCCAGAAGTACGATGAAGAATATCTTAACTAAGAAGAAGATGTCAATGCATTTTCAATCAATCACCTGGGCTTTGCTTACTTTTGCAGTTTCTGTTATAAAGAATGAGTACTCGCAATGCGAGTATTATGTTCGAAAGTGTTGTGAAAATAATAGGTCCTGCGCTACTTTCCAACATAAACGAGTTCTTCATAGCTTCGAGAACTACTTACAGCGCTGACCATGTGAAGTAATGGCGGCACCTTAACAAAATGTCAGGCCAGTCGCTACCTTATCGAAGACTTACGTCTGTTAAAAGTATTATTAAACGATTGGTACGAAGCTCTTGGATATAATACCTTAAGCGAGTTGTTTGTTGATAGAGAGACTGAAGATGATTTGAATGAATAATCGAATTGTACGACGGTGTGGTTACTCACTGGCAGTTACTGCCCTGTCGTCTACAGTCAGTGTCTTCATACAATTGACAACGTCTGCAACGCAACTCACACTAAATAGGCTACACCATAATATCTAATGCATATATATGCGATTTTTGGAAAAGACCATTTTCCTCTGAAGGAACGTAGGCTTCGACGATTGCGATTTGGTATAGCATAATTACCTCCAAATATAAGCGACCTGCAAACCTTTGGTCAAAAAATCAAACCGAATGGTATTTGCTTACTTCATGCCCTAAAGTCAGAGTCACGTCATAAATAAGAAATGTGCATGCTGCCACTGGAAACGTTATATTATTGAAATGAATTCAGAGCGAGTTAGACAAAGCTTACCGAGCCCGTAGTTGGACACCCGAAGCAAACGAAACACGTCAACGAGTATTTGGGACAAAGGTTCGCCGGGAGTAATAACGATACTCATGTTGTTGATAACGCGCCATAGTATATCGGTATATATACCGTCCGCTTCATTGATTTAGCCATGATCCACGTGTCTGCCACACAAAATATGAAGCATTGAACTACCAGACCGCGTAATCAATGTCTGAAACAGATGAACCATTAAATAAATTACATTCTCGCAACCCGAATTGGCATGTCGTTAGGGCGTGGTTTCTATCGTAAGCGTTGATGCGGAGGGATCGGTGTCTGACAGAAAGTAATGTTTCGTCATAGTCTTGCACATTTTTCCTTGCCTCTAGAACTAGCCGAGAGAGTCTAGGCAGTGTTCAGTAGCCTGAAACAGGCACGTTGTATGTAGAAAAAATAGATCATGTGCCCTGGCGCTGTGACTGCGTCTGACGGGTACAGTTTACTCATCTACTGTCAGACAAGTCGGGTATACAGACCCTTAACGGCCACGCGACGGGTATGGGTACGGCCGTTATCTATATAGAAGGTGTTTTGAAATTGAACTAGGATCCGCGGGAAAAAAATGCGTCATGACATGATGGGATTTTTCCCCCCATCACCCCCGCGAAGACAACTCGATTTGTGGTTCTTCCTCTTCGTCCCGTGCATGAGACTGGCCCCCCTCCACGGTCCCACTATCATGTACTGTTGTGAACGGTATCCGTATTGAAAAAGTCTGACGCCTTGTCGGGGTGTTCCCTTGTCTATGCGCTGCGAATACACGAAGATTTAGGATGAGCCTTGATGTCTGTGATGGGGTAATCAATCATAAGATCAAACGAAGCCTCGGTTAAGATGACACACAGAGAACGAATACATGGCTACCATCCACCTACAGTAGTCAAGTCAATAACCCTGAAACCTGTAAAATCTAGGGAGTGACTCACGGGCCGGCTAATGTTCCAAGAGGACCCTGTACCACAACAGCTAGGACCAAGACGATAATCAATGCCACTATAGTGTATCAGGCAGACGCCTTGGGCCCAGATTTTATAACTACTAACCGACAAGTCTGTTGCTTCCGAATCAGCTGACGTGAATAAAGCTAAAGTACAAATAATCTTACATAAAGTAATGCATGGCGCCATCCTGAATGAAGGCAATTAGGAGTGGCGGAATGAGCTGGAGTTTTCGGGAATCTCGTTCGAGCAATCTATGGAAATCTCCTCGGACTGACTTTAAAAAGTTCCACATTGTCATCAGGAAAAAAATAGCTTGCGAGATGTAACGTTAGTCAAAGGCTGTTTGGACGAAATCAAAACGCACTGGCCGTGAGTAGATTAGGTATTCTGTCATGAACAGTTATATGTATTACGGTGGGTTCAGTGAACTCACTTACAAGCTGGTTGTTATGTAACTCGCAACATGGTTGGAAGCAGGACAACCGGGCCAGGGAAGATTAAAAGGAGGGGCGATGACTACAATTGCCAAGTCGATGCTTATCGTTGAGTACAGCTCTACCTGTTTCATTTCAGGAATCGATTAAAGCGGTGTCAAGGAGACAAACCGCGAATTGCCCTTCGCTTATTTAGACTTGAGACCGTAAGAAGATCTAAGGGGACGCACCAACCAGTAGTATAGCAAAGAATATCTTAACTACGCAGAAAATCTCAATACATTGTCAATCATTCATCAGAGCTTTGCTTACTTTTTCGATCTCTTTCATAAAGAATGAGTATTCGCAATGCAAGGATTATGTTCGAAAATGTTGTGAAAATAATAGGTCCTGCACTACTTTCTAACATAAACGAGCTCTCCAAAACTTCGAGGACTACTCACAGCGTTGACCACGTGTAGTAATGACGGCACCTTAACAAATGTCAAGTCAGTCGCTACCTCCATTGAAGACTTACGTCTGTTAAAAATATTATTAAACGATTGATACGAAGCTCTTGAATACGATACCTTAAGCGAGTTATTTACTGATAGAGAGACTGAAGATGTTTTGAATAAACGGTCGGATTGTACGACGGTGTGGTTACTAACTGGTAGTTACTGTCCTGTCGTCTAGAGTCAATGTCTTCATGCAATTGACAATGTCTGCAGCGCAACTCACACTAAGTAGGCTACACCATAATATCTAATGCATATATATGCAAATTTTGGGAAAGACCATTTTCCTCTGAAAGAACGTAGGTTTTGATGATTGCGGTTTGGTATAGTATAATTACCTCCAAATATAAGTGATCTGCAAACCTTTGGTCAAAAATACTGTACGTCGGGCAGGACGATATTTGCTTACTTCGTGTCCCAAATTCAGAATCACATCATAAACGAGAAACGTGCATGCTGCCACTGTAAACATCATGTTATTGAAATGGATTAGAGCGAGATAGGCAAAACTTACCGAGCCCGCTGTTGGACGCCCGAAACAAACGAAACGCATCGGTGAGTATTTGAGACAAAGATTCGCCAGAAGGGATGCCGATACTCATACTGTTGATAACGAGCCAGAGTATACCGATTATATACTGTCCGCTTCATCGGTTTAACCACGATCCCCGTGTCTGTCACACAAAAACACGAGACATCGAACTGCTAGACTGCGTAATCGACGTCTGAAACAGATGAGACAGTAGATAAATCGCATCCTGGCAGCCTGAATTGGCATGTTGTTAGGGCGCAGTTTCCGTTGTATGTATTGATGCGGAGGGATCGGTGTCTGACAGAAACAAATTAGTGCAATGTTTCATCGTTGTCCTGCGCATTTTTTCTTACTTGCAGAATCAGCCCAGAGAGTCTAAAGGAACATCAATACGAAAATGTTGTAGGGCGGGTGTTCAAATTATAATGAATTTTACATAATTTATTATAATTTATCTGAATTTATTTGAATTTATTCAGATTTTATATGAATATTTCCATATAATCAAACATATGTAATTATATAATAAAACATATGTATTATATAATAAAAGCATGTGTATTATATAATAAAGAATGTATATTATATAATAAAGCATGTATATTATAT
>QFEO01003072.1:0-11486 GCA_003316615.1 Amanita pseudoporphyria
TGACACTCTGCTATCATAAGAAATCAAAATCCAAAAGAGCACCACAGAAATATCTTGTTTTGGCAGAGATATGACTGCTCATCATGGCAGACAGTGAGCACACCAATTTTGTTTGTAGCATGATTGGGGGATACTATTGCATTCTAACATTCCGAATACCTCCCTACATACCTAATAAGGACATGCCAAAAAAAGCACCACACAAATAACCAGTATTGATGCAGATATTGTCATTTGTTGCTCCTCACTGTTGTCAACAATGAGCAAGATGTGTCGCATTCTGATGGAAACCACTAGGAAGTTTTATATTCTAACATAGTGGATAAGTGCATGTATGTACAAGGAATACATTCCAGAACATGTGCCACAAAAATATTCAGTATTGATGGAGATATTGTCATTTGTTACTCCTCACTGTTGTCAACAGCAAGCAAGACATGTTGGATTCTGACAGAAACCACTAGGAATTTTTACATTCTAACATAGTGGATGAGTGCATATATATATAAGGAATACATTCCAAAATATGTGGCACAAAAATATTCAGTATTAAGGGAGATATTGCAATTTCTCACTGCTCATCATGACCAACAGTGAGCAGATATTTCCCAAAATCGATTTGACCCTGAAAATTGAGTGGTGAATATCTCAATGAAATCAGCACCAAACACTGTCATGTGACCACATTTAGAAAGCCACTAACTAAGACTACATAATTGATCAACCCTGAATTTGACCCTGAAAATCAATTGGTGAATATCTCAATGAAATCAGCACCAAATACTGTCATACAAAGACATTTAGAAAGCCACTGACTAAGCTTACATAATTCATCAACCCTGAAATTATGTCATCATTTCCTTTTTAGGGGAAAACCTTGCCAAATTGGGAAGTTACCTAATACACATTGAAAGCACTGAAAAAGTGCTTTCTAATGAAGCCCATATCATGTTAACTGATTGTTTACACTTATTTGGTCAGTGATGAATGTAGATTAGATGAATTCATGGTGAAAGAAGCTTCCAAATGAGACCCATATCAACCCCAGGGCTGCAATATTGAGCAAGTTACCTGATTTGGAAAGGGGTGGAAAGGGAGGTGACAGAATGTGGACTGTGGGAAATATGTGGACATATTTGATGCCAGACTCATGCCAGGCCAGGGGTACTGCCCTAAAATAATTTTAAGTCCCTCTTTGGGGGCATATTTAATGCTGGTACATGAGGATTAGCTTATTTGAGCCTTATATTAGTGGATGAATGTCACTTGAATCCACTAATATAAGGCTCAAACTGTGGGAACCACAGGTGGGTGTGGTAGCAAATGTGTCATAGTCATGATTTTGTCACACTCTATGTCCTGCCATGATCACCACCCAACCCAACAACTTGACTACATGTTGGTTGTTCTGTAAAGTTGACTGTGCATTGCTTTGGAACAGGTTTTGGAAGACAAGAGTGAATATGCTGTTCTGACATGATTCTTGTATGTTCTAGTGGTTTTTCTTTGCTCAAACCATGCTGAATAGACTCACTAGGCAGTCTATCATCCAGCCCCCTTAATAAACCATGCCAGTTTGAGTAGGGACCCATCTGGTGTGTGAACTAATGTGTTTCTCTTTCAATTTCTATCCTAACCCATTGCTAGAACATTTTTGTTTTGTTTTTTGGTATGGAAATCACATGTATGTATATCACCAGTATATTATTTAGAAATATATGACATATGTTATTGTATGCATGCATTTCCAGGTGTGACTATGCATACATCTACTCAACCACTCTTTCCCCCCCCCTTCTCTTGGCATCACACTAATTGACCTGACCTTTGAATACCATGTCAACTAAGCACAAGAACATGACATCTCAGGCACATGAGGCTAATAAGCATCAAAAAAAACCAAATAATGTGCCATCACCCATCCCCACAGTTTCCTAGGCAATCATCACACTTCCACCACTCCAATCCAATCTCCCTCCCACAGCCCAAAGTGTGGGAGATACAGGTGGGCTCAAAAAGAGTGTACTGGGAATGAGCCAGGAATGAGTCAGGGATCCCTGTGAACTCCTATAAAAATTCACCAATTTTGTGACTATGAACCAGGACTCCACAGGGAGTCCCAGGGAATCCCAGGGATTCCTGGGATTCCAGTGGGATTCCAGTGGGACATGTGGGGGAGTGTAAAGTGCTGGAGATCAAGGCTGAAAGAACACTGCAGAGAATGATGGCATCAGTGATGACAAGGGAACAAAAAGGATGAGGATGGCAAGGGCAGAGATGAAGGTTCTTCTTTCTTTTCCTTTTCATTCATTTGAGCCACAAATTTTTAGTAGGCTTGTATTTAATACTGCCTCCCTCATGTTTAATACATATTATTTAGACAATATTGAACACAAAGCCATGGCCTGCCAGGCCTGTGTGTCAAAAAAACCAAATGCTGCCTCAACCCAAGCCAAAGCCAGCCAACCCAAGCCAGAACAGCACCATACATCATCACATCCTCCCCCCTGCCAGGCTCACCACCCCACCCCAAATGGCTGCATCTTTATGGCTGTGGGGCCTTTGGATGTGCAGGATGGGTTGGGTCCCATGACCATTTGGCCTATTGACAATGACTTTGACCTGTGCTTAGCTTGAAGCTTTTGGTGGCAATACTAGATGCCTTCACTTTTGTATACTCACCCATCCTACCCACAAAAAACATCAACTCATTCTCAAGAAATGGGCTAATTTTTGTGCCTATACAAAGCAACCTGTTTCTTTGGTTGGCAAGTACCACATGCCACCAACAACAGTTGTGACATATAATTCACTTCACACACAGATGACTTGAAGAGATTTACCCTCTTCTTGGGTGACATTACTGGGAGTCAGCTGGGCTTGAACCCAACTTGCAAGACAGTCACCAACCAACTCTTGTCCCTCTGTCCTGCCTTTGAAAGGTTTAATAACCAACTGCTGATGATGACCAAGGCAGATGTCAGGCAAGCCATTACTTTCTTGCATTCTGATGAGTACTGTGAATTTATCCCCTTGGTGACTGCATCAAGGCCCAAGCCAATTGGTATGCTGTGCAACTTGATTGACTTTGCCACATGTCAGATATGGACCACCCAGAGCAGCTGGATCCATCTCAACCAGGAGCATGTCCAGAACATGTATCTCCTCACTCTCACCATCCTCACCTCTTGCAGGCCAGGTGAGTTGGTCAAGTCAGGTGCATATCAAAACTCTGGTGATTCTGTGGTCTGGGGCAACCATCAATTATTTGTTCAGAGTGATGGCCAAGTGATCCTTCAGCTCACCATTTGGTTGCTCAAAGGTTACCACCAAGATGACTTGGAATTCAAGTGGTTTATCTTCTGGCCTGCCCTCCTTACCCCCATGATTTGTCCCATCATGCTCACCCTCACCCTCACTTTCATGGATGGTATCTTCCAAGATGTGCACACCATTGATGACTTGCCCACCTTCTCTGCCAGTCATCAGCAGCCTCAGGTGATCAAGATCAAACAAGCATGGCAAGACAAGGCCCCTTGGCAGATGGTGCATTTCATCAATTACAAATGGATGGTAACCAAGGCACCACTCAACCATGCCTATTATGGCCAGATGGTGGATACATGCACACAGGAACTCAGTATCCTCAACAAGGTCACCCCTTATGCCTTTTGGTGTGGCACTGCCAACCACCTGGATGGAACAGTCAACAGAGAGACATGTAACATCTGGATGGGCCATGCCAAGCCTTCTGTCAAATTTGCCCTGTCATACCAATCCAAGACAGTATCACAGCTCTCATCCTCAGACAACAGGAAGACATGGCTGCCATCTTGGACACCATCAGCTTTTCTTTTATCAAAGACACAAACATACCAACCCAACTCACACCATTCCAAAGGGCAGCCAGTAGTTTCCACTCAGCCACCTCTCCCAGTGGACTCCCAGTGGAATCCCAGTGAACTTGTGGAATTCCCAATGGTTCCTAATGGTTCCCAGCACATTCCTAGTGTATTCCCAGTGTATTCCCAGTGTGTTCCTAGTGAGCCATATCTGACTGGATTCCTAGTCACATACAATATTAATATTGTTTGGAAGCATGTTTTAGGTACTATTGGGATGTGTGACAGTATGTAACAAGTATATATGTCACATACAATATTAGTATTATTTGGGAGCATTTTTCAGACACTGATAGGATGTGTGACAATATGTTACAAGTGTACATGTCACATACAATATTGGTGTTGTTTGAAAGCATTTTTCAGGCACTGATAAGATCTGTGACAGTGTGTTACAAGTGTATATGTCACATACAATATTAGTATTGTTTGGCAGTATTTTTCAGGGACTGATAAGACCTGTGACAGTGTATTACAAGTGTTACAAGTATACATGTCACATACAATATCAGCATTGTTTGGAAACATTTTTTCAGGCACTGAGAAGATCTGTGACAGTGTGTTACACATGTACATGTCACATACAATATTAGTATTGTTTGGAAGTATTTTTCAAGGACTGATAGGATGTGTGACAGAAGTGTATGGGTCACACACAATATTAGTACTGTTTGTAAGCATGTTTCAGGCACTGATGGGATATGTGACAGTGTGTTACAAGTGTACATGTCACATATAATATTAGTATTGTTTGGCAGCATTTTTCAGGCACTGATAAGATATGTGACAGTGTGTTACAAGTCTACAGGCCAGATATAATATTAGTACTGTTGTGGAAGTATGCCACATCCCAATGCCCCTGGATAGTGCTCAGAAGGCACTTAGAAAATATTAGTATGATAGGTAGTATTGCACACTTCAACTGCAACTCCTACATAGTGCCTTAGAAATGCTTACAAACAATACTAATATTGCATGTGACATGTACATTTGTGACATACTGTCACATATCTTATCAGCAGAAACAGTACTAATATTGTGTTGACACATACACTTCTGTCACACATCCTATCAGTCCTTGAAAAATACTTCCAAACAATACTAATATTGTATGTGACATGTACATGTGTAACACACTGTCACATATCTTATCAGTGCCTGAAAAAAAGTTCCCAAACAATGCTGATATTGTATGTGACATGTATACTTGTAACACTTGTAACAAACTGTCACAGATCTTGTCAGTCCCTGAAAAATACTGCCAAACAATACTAATATTGTATGTGACATGTACACTTGTAACACTTGTAATACACTGTCATAGATCTTATCAGTGCCTGAAAAATGCTTCTAAACAATGCTAATATTGTATGTGAAATATACACTTGTAACACTCTGTCACATATCTTATCAGTTCCTGAAAAATGCTTCCAAACAATACTAAAATTGCATGTGACATATACACTTGTAACACACTGTCACAAATCTAATCAGTGCCTGAAAAATGCTGCCAAACAATACTAATATCATTTGTGACATATACACTTGTATTACACTGTCACACTTCCCATCAGTGTCTGAGAGGTGTGCCAGCCAAAGCCAAGGAGGGTAGGGTTGGGTGGATTGAGGGTGTGAGGGGTGAGAGGCTGGTTGTCACCTATGTCACAGAGTGTGTCACAGTAATGTGACATAGATCACTAGGAATCCTACTAGCCAGTCCTAGTGGTAGGATTCCTAGTGGTAGGATTCCTAGCATTCTGAGGTAATTCACTAGGAATGCATTAGGGTGGGAATGGGAATGCACTGGGAATGCACTGGGAAAAACACACTGTATTTTGGAATATTTTGCAGTAAAAGTCCATTCCTAGTGAACACTAGGAATGACTAGGAATATCCCAGTGGAGTCCTAGGATTCCTATCAGAAGAGGTGGCCAAAGGTAAAGACCTCCTTAATTTGTACCTGAATTAAAGCTATATAATCAAGGCTAATCATTTCAGCATTTCATAATTTCCAATGCACCCCATCTCCTCTGCTCAGAAGGAAAATACCCTATTCCTGGCCTCTAATAGCATATCCTCTTGTCACATTGCCTCAAAACTTGGTATTGGCAAGTCTACTGTCTCTAGGACACTTCAAAATCTCCTTCCCAGTCACCAGAACCCCTCTACTGGTCACCCTTCCAAGGTTTCTGCCATTGACCAGAGGGCTATCCTTATACAAATCACCACTGGCAAGGCTGCTAATGCTGTCCAGGCTGCCAAACACATCAACACCATCATCTCTACTCCTGTCTCTTCAGAAACAGTCAGAAGGATCCTCAGGAAGAACTCATTCAAGGTTGTGGTGAAGAAGAAAAAGCCCTTGCTTTGTGCAAGGCATAGGAAGGCAAGGTTGGTCTTTGCCCAGAAGTATAGGGAGTGGACTGTGGATGACTGGAAGAGGGTCATTTGGTCAGATGAGACCAAAAATTAACAGGTTTGGATTAGATGGAAGGCAGTGGGTCTGGAAAGAGAAGGGAGAGGGATTGAGGTGCAGGGAGCAGTCAAGTAAAATAAATGCTGACCAGTATGTGTCTATTTTGGAGGACCACATGCTGCCTAGCCTGAAGGAGAGTGGAATTTCTGGAGAGGAGGTGATTTTCAGCAAGGTAACAACCCCAAGCATACCTCAAAGAAGGCCAAGAAATGGATGAAGGACAACAATATCACTCTCCTGGACTGGCCTGCACAATCTCCAGACATTGGCCCAATTGAACATCAATGGGTTCACCTCAAGAGAGAGCTATCCAAGTATCCAACAGCACCAAAGGGGGTTTGGGAGGTGTGGGAGAGAGTGGTGAGCTCATCAGCCTTTACACTTGGTATTTTGAGCTTGTCAACACTGGACTTGTGACTGAACCACAAGCCCTGTTAGTCCAAGTTATACTAAGTGTTCTATGTTATAATGGGGGATATGATGACTGTCCAAGATTCATGCTGAATGCAAAATTTTCAAGTGCTTACCTCCTGCTATCAATTGTTGCTGCCACTGAATTCTCTACAATGGACCTGACTTTGTCAGTGTTGAGACCATCCTAGAAAGGATCTGCAAGGCACATGGATTTAAGCTACTCTTCTTGCTGAAGTTCCACTGTGTTAGAACCACCTCAGGCCATGTGACACAACGCTGAGAGTTCAAGTAAGAACTAAGGTAATAGAGTTTAAGTCCGTGAAGGACTATGAGAGAGAGTAAGGCTGAAGAGACCGAGAGTCTTATCGTGACGATAATAAGTTGACTGAGGGAAACCCTAAGAGAACTCGACTGAGTTCCCTTAGTCTTTCATTGGGGTTTATATACGTTTTACAGAGTACTAATAATAATCTATCTGAGTCATCCATAGAATAGTCCGGAACGATGAGTAAGAACATAGAACAAGGTAAACATATGTACACAAAGGTGGGATAGTGTCATGTGATGAGGAACTAATGTGACCGTTCATAACACACTGCAGGTTGAATTTTATTGAGCAGTGCTAGGGATACTCAAAATGGGCATACTGTCTCAATCCAGAATCATCATGTGAAGATGTGCTGAAGAAGAACATGCTTGCCACACTAGAGTCTGTTCCCATGCATAAATTTGCCAATCATTTTCATACATTTATGGATTCATACATGCATGGACTAAATGGGAGACAAACAGCCTGAACAGCAAGAGTTTACAAGGGACACTGGGTGGTTCCCATGGATATCATGGAGGAGTTGGGAAAGAGAGGGGTTGTTTAAAGTAGTTTACATGTCACATTAATCACATTTCACACAATGACTTGGAATGGTGTGCAATGTCCCAATGTAAGCTTGTCACATCTTTCATTTGATCAGAATGGCAATTAGTAATTAGATATACCTGCCAAAGTTTGTGTGTCTTCTTTCTCAATCAGCTTTGAATCAAGCTTCATAAAAATTCAAATATATATATTGGGTAACTATCATAATAATATGTTGCAGATAGATCTCCCAATTTCCTCCTTACTGTCACAGAGGAAGTGTTCTATGGTTTTGCTGACCTGAAATTTCCTAATCTGACTGATGTTGTCATGTCAAAGTAATGCAATGTGATGTTGACCAATTATGAAATCATCTACCTTAGTGTTGTATATTGCCTCTACCAAAAATGACTAAGAATCCAGTCAGATATGGTTCACTAGGAATACACTGGGAATACACTGGGAAACACTAGGAATGTGCTAGGAACATGCTTGGAATGTGCTAGGAACATGCTTGGAATGTGCTAGGAACATGCTTGGAATGTGCTGGGAACCATTGGGAATTCAGCCAAGTTCACTGGGAGTCCAGTAGGTTAAGGATTAAAACTCAACAAGGAATCTATGAAAACTATCAACACAAGACCCTACCAAACCACCATGTATGATGCCAAAATTGTCATTATAGAAGATGATCATCAGGAGGATGTTGATATGGCAGTAATTTGGAAGGTTGTCATTGAAGTTCAGGGGGGTACTGCCCACATCAGGAACCTGGTCTGGTGCAACAAGGGCTTGTTGGACACCTTGGGCCAGACCCTGTGTAGTGGCAATTGTGTGCACCAACCCATGACCAGGTCACTATATGATTGGGGGAATATAAAAGACTGAAATGATGGTCATTGTGGATGTACTTACAGTCATTAGGAGAGGTCAATATCATTGTGGGGTCTGAACCCTTGAATTTTGTGCAATAATGTAGTGGTTTTCTGTCACCACAGGAATCTGGTTCAATTGGTGTGTACTATTCTCCTTTTCCCACATGGTGCAACACCCTTATATATCCTACTTTCTGATATCTTCAGAGGACCAGCACCTAGTCCTTATGGTAACAATGGTCATGTGAATTTTAATACTGCAGCTTGGAGGCAGGTTATTATTGATAATTATGTTTGAAGATACAGTCCTTGGCAGCCAATATATTTGCAGGATGAATGAAAAAAATCTAGGAAACAGTGAGAGAACAGTTAGAGAAAACAAATAACAAAATAGAAAACTATCATAGCAACAAAGTAGTTTCCTTTTATAGGAAACTCTATGCTGGCAGTTCCTTTTTAACAGGTTATGGGCCCTGGTGTGACATGTCACTGATTGTGACATAGTATGGCATATGTGACTGCATGTAACATAATCACAATCACATTGTGACCAGGTCACATCAAGATATTTTTAGTATATCACATGTCACTGTTACCAAGTTTCTGACTCTCATCACAAATGTCACATCCTCCTCTTGCCTGAACAAACCCCATACCTTGTCATATTGCATAAGTGTGATAAAGCCACTCTGTTTCCCCCTCAACCTGTTGGAATTGGTGATTGTGGCAAGTCTGACTCACAGTGATAACTCATTGTCTCAGCTCAATTACTGATCAATTCTATTATGATGACTCATGGAACAGTTATATTTACCTATGGAACATTCTAGAATACTTGTAGTCATGTATAAATATGTCTCTTCTGTACTCATTTACCTTGTCAGAAAAGACTCATTGTACACTGGGACATGCAGCTTGACTCTTAACTCAACCACTTTTGATTCATTCAACTCAGGACTTCTAACATTTTCTGACAATAACCCTTGCTGACTCCTCATCATGTCTAGTCAAGATCAATCACCATCACTGACTGACACTACAGATGATTATGTCCAAGGGATCATAGCACCTGTCACTGAACACATCAACAATTTGCTGCAGAATGGGCCTAGGGCCCTCATCCTCTAGATCATACTGGTTCTCTCACAGGTCCTCCGTCCCAGACCATTCACACATCATTGATTACTAAACCCAAGATGCCAACCACCAGTACCTCTCTAGCAGTCACACAATGCACTGCAAGAAGTGTCATGCACACAGTCACAATACTGACACCTGTTGCACCACCAACCCTAGTGCTATGTGCAAGAGGGTTGCAAACAATTCTAGGAAGGCTAAAGAGGCACATGAGGTTGCCAACTCTGTTACTCCCGCCCACCAGCCATTTGCACCCAGATCTGTGACAGTGTATCATGAGTATATGTGTCATGTACAATATTAGTACATGAATGTGTCACACACACACTGTCACATACAATACTAATATAGAATGTGACATGCACACTTGAAACACTGTGTCACATGTCTTATTAAGGTGATATTCCATATCCACTTGTAACACACTGTCACAGATGTAATCAGTGCCTGAAATGCTTCCAAACAATACTAATACCATATGTGACATGAATTGATCATACACCATAAACAAACATGTACAAAATTACTATCTTGGCATTTTTTGTGATCCTATAGGACTAGGGAAGAGTGTAAAGTACTGGATGGTAGGGGTGCTAGTGAGATTAGGGGGTGGTCCAAAGCCAGGTATGGATGAGAAGCACTTATGTATCTAAGTAGGAAGAATGGGTGTGAATAGGCCAGGCATATGGGAGAGGTTGAGGTGGATATGCAGGCACAGTTGAGGCATATACACAGGTGTGGTTGAGGTGCAGTCAATACAGGTAGTGTAGGGAACAGTTGAGGGGGATAAACAAAGGTTTTAGCTGGCTCAGAGCCAGCTCTGGTTCTGGTAACTTAGCTTAGCTGGAGCTGGGCTGAGCTGAGCTTTGGCAACACTACCACCACCAGTCCAAAACCCAAGGGGCCAGATGGCCCCCTGTCTCATGATCAAACTGGCCCACAGGTGTAGTAGAACACCATGAATGAGATAGGTTGCAGTTATCTGTGTTCTGTGTGAGGGAAGGTAGCAGTTTGCTTCCCAAGGTTAAATGAGTGGCAAGGGTATGCACCTATTTGGTCATCATACAGACATCTAAGCATGCAGCCATCAGCTTCATCACATCTTCCCTTTATCACATCTATGGTGGACCTCATGTACTCAAAGTTTTTCTCCCCATAAGATTTATATCTGTCTACAAGAAGTTCCACTTTATCACTGCTACAGCCAGAGGATTATACAAAACTTACAGCTGGCATATTTGCAAATTCTTAGGATTCTGTCATTTTCAACCAACTCATCAAGCATGGTGACAACTGTCTTAGAGGGTTGCCTCAAAAATTGAGGCTCTTGTTACAGTTGAATGTGGTAAGGATGAAGGGACTGCAAAATTCCTTACCTTCTGCCCCCCTCTGAATGATATGGTGTGAGCCACAGATGGAAATGTGTTGTGACAGTGAGTGGTGTCAGCTTGTTGGCAGCACTGTGAAGAGCAATATGCATGTCATCCACTGCACATTTCCATCCATCCAGATCCTTCAGCATCCCCAAGAGGATACCTATGATGTAGCCATTTCTGTCCAGCAAGAGGTGCATAGAGCTAACAAGGCAATGGATCAGGCAAGAGGGCAAGAAAGACCAGAAATGCACACACTGTCCATCCCATGGAAACTGTTTCATTTTATACTGGTCCACAAGCTCTGCAAGGGAAAGGATGCACTTGGGTAATTCTGTGATGTGTTTCCTGATCCACCCTGGTTTGGTAGCCTGGGTGCTAAATGGCAAGCTGTAATTAATGTAGATGGCATCCTTCAGTGCCTCCAGTCATCCCTTCTTGATGTACTTGTCA
>QFEO01003096.1:477-22516 GCA_003316615.1 Amanita pseudoporphyria
GCCGTGTCACCTGTACAGTTGAATAACACATACAAATACAGCCGGCTCTCTATGCGAAAATAGAATTAGGCCACTTCCTGTGAGCGGATATATTTTTATTGGTAAGTGGATTCACTAAGTGGCCACTGTGAGCGATTATGTTTTTGTTTTTCTAACAATTGTCTACTCGTACGATGTAAAAGCAGAGCCAATGTGCACAGGTGTATAGATGCAACGTTGCTTCTCGTTTTTAGAGATGGACTAGCGTGACATTCCTAGGTAATCTGTTTTTGCATATTGCCATCACAAGAGGCGGGTTTGCGTCGTCCGGATAGTGCCTCTAAGCGCAGAGTTCGTGGGCATTCTACCTAATGCACAATTGAAACACCAAATCGAATTTTCTACCAAACTTTTTAAAATCCGGGACAGCTGCTTCCATTATCAGATGGCTCTATTAGACTTGATATCAATGTAGACTATTTATCGAATATGGTACAATAGTAAAGAACTAAACGTATATTAATTTGAAACGAGAAAGTGACTTGTGAACGATTGTTTTGCTTCTAGGTTAAATCAATAACCTCATTGGAGAGGAACGAATGTTCCTGCTTCTCAACTTTGACTTTCTTCTTAGCGCGACGGGTTTCAAGCTGTTGTAGTTCCTCCTGCATACAGTTTAACTCTGAGACACAATATGACTGATAGCGACTCTAACCTTCAGTTTCTTCACGCGTTGGTCAATATCTTCCTCAGATGGATCTTCCTTTATCTCAATCTCATCCTGCTCAGGCGATTTTCGCTTGTTATTACCTCGTATTTCCCGGGCAGGTGTGACTCGAGATGGAGGAGGGGCAATTCCATTGGCTTGCAGCATATCTAATTTTATATCAGGTATGCAATTAGCAGGTGGTGTTACCGGGGGACTCACCTAAAGGACGATACCTAAAGACAAATGTCACCAGCTTCTTGACTTTATCCACTTGAAGGAAATCTGTATGCGGTACTTGTTGCAGATCACCAAATCTAAGGGAGCGTTTCAGGCTGATCTGCTCTTAAAAAATAACAAGGTACGTACTGTACACGATGAGCACCCAATTTTTTTGAACGTTCGTGTATTTTCCCCGCATGACTTGTCAGCGGGTCTGAACCACTAAATGCTGTCCTGCACTTGCACTTAACATGGTAAATGTCGAGCTCGACCTCTCCGAAGTTGGGAATAGGGGTGTCAAGATACACATCATCGTCTGGTCGGATATAAGCATGAGAATACCTTGAATAGACGATGTTGACACGAACCTGTGTATGCTATCGGAGAAAAGCTGAAGTAACGGCTTGTCGTGGATGACGCAAAGCAATATGAATGCTCTATTTCAGTCGTCGACCCTTTAAAGCGAGTCTTCCCTCCTACTCTAACCCCATCAAGTTTCACCCATCCTGAGACATCTACTATCGAATCTGTACTGGACCAACAAACTGAAAAGTTCTTTATTGAAGGTAGGCAGTATATATGCAGCCACTAGATCGGGAGACGCCTACCTTCCCAGTCTCTGAAGGTATCCAGCATGAGACTTTCTTTTCATTCTCGTCGATTTGAACGGCATATTCGGGTGACTCTTCAGAACCAATTTTAATTCTGGCTTGAAAAGTCTCGAACTTTGGCATTGCATGTGAGAGAAATGAACGCTTCGTGTCACGCGTCACGCGAATATAGTGGTTCATTAGTTTGGTCTACACCATCAGTCCATGTGCCGGAAATGTCAACGCTGCGCTCAGTTGTTTTCGCAAGACTGGCACGGACTGGACAACAGACACGGAGAGACCTAGCCTGCTAATTGTGCACCACCCTATTCGACATCCCTTTTCTAACTTTTCTAATACGGGCCTCCAGAACGACAAGCCGGCGTAAATCCGTTTAAGAAACATGGAATTATATTATTCGGTAAATGTTTTTGTATGTCTTTACGGTAATGATTCTGGCTTCCAGTTTTATGTCCATCCTTCGAGGCCGAAGTCCTTCGTCAGCGACGAACAAATAAGGAGGTATATTATACCGAAAGCGAAGAGCTTTTGAAGGAGCTTACTGGTGCGAAGTCTTTATTTTCGATCATAGTATGTATTGGATGTCGCTCGCACGCAATGATCGCTCATTGTCTTGTGCCGATGGCTATACGTCGGTCACGACCTTCCCAAATCGATGATAGCCCCAGCAATAGACAGCCTGTCGCCAAAGCATCAAACGACTGGGAATGTTATTTCTCGGATCCATGATTGTTTCCCTGACGAGACTTTAGAGCTCCTGAAGCGGTATTTTCAAGTTACTAATTTGTGGAGACCCACAGACGTGCCTGCATTTGAATGACCACTTGCCGTCTGCGGCTATCGAAGTGTTGGTTCAGAAACTGACATCCTCACCGTAGGGAGAGCGTTCACATGTGGAGAAGGGCTCGTTGCCCAGTATAACCTGAGCCATAAGTGGAAACATCTCCGAGATGACTCTGTGCTCTTCAAATGGAGAGATCGTCACTGTACCATGGATGGATAGCAATGAATTCGTAGTTTTGATTCAATTCAGGATGGAAGCGTTGCTATTTTTGCAGCCCATACAGCTTTTATGGATCCAACTTCACCCTAGGGCGCCCCGCATAGGCAATCAACTGAGATTCGAGCATTTGTCTTTTATGATTGACATTGCTTCATGTCATCGAAAGAGCCTGAGGGTGGGGCACGGTTCAGCTTTTTATTTTTATTTTTTTATTTAGTTGTTGTGGTGCAACGGAATATGTAAGGAGTCTAATATCATACCAAACAACAAAAATAGTTGTTAAGTCCATGTTACCTTCTTAATATTGGCTTAATTCAATTGCGGAAAAAGTCAACCTGATATACCTTATACAACAACTTCAGAAGATATTACAGCCACCCAGATAATATAAGTACACAAGAAAGTAGGAAAATATAACCCGATGAAACACAAACTATCTCTAGGTTAGATCAATGACCTCATTTGCAGGGAATGGGCGATCCGGCTTCTCAACTTTAACTTTACGTTTCTTGGTACGGCGCGCGTCGAGCTCCTTCTGTACTTCGTTAAGATTTAATAAAGGAAATTTCTAGTGAGGCCAACCTGTGGTTTGCCCACGCATTCATTAATATTGTCTTCCTTAATTTCTATCACTTCGGGATGCGCCAATCTTCTATTGGTTTTCGGCTCGGCGTAAGTCTGACGCGGTACAATGTCATTCATTTGAAGGATATCTAAAAGATAGCGGAAATAAATCTAACATATGGTCTCGGCTCAATAACCCACCTACTGGATGATAATGAAAGACAAACGTGGCCAACCTCTCGAGCATGGTCACCTCGTAGCCGGTATCGTTAAAACGATGTGCTAACTCTTGCACGTCACCAAATCTGAAGAACAATCCACACCAATTTATTGCTGGCGATAAACTATACACGCACCCTGCTCGATGAACCCGCAGTTTTTTGGAACCTTCGTGCACCTTTTCAATATGACTTGCAAGAGGATCACTCCATTCCCTCCATCGTTTTCTTCCATTACATTCAATGCGCCATACCTCAACCTGAATTTCTCCAAGGTTCGTGATGCGAGAATAGAGATACGCATCATCATCTAATTAAATGGAACTGAGAATCAGCCTCAGGAAGTGAAAGTTGGCGAACGAACCTGTATATGTTATCGGGGAGAACTTAAAGCGACGACACAATGTTGGGGATATGACACGATATTTAATCTCTGAAGACTTTGCCCTCGGGACGTTGAGACGAGTCATCTTGCCCGCTTTAATCCCATCGAGCGTCAGTGTGGCCCTCATGCTTACTCCGGGTTCCGCATTGGTCCAACGAACAGAAAAATTCTTATTAAAATGTAGTCAGCGAGTCATATAACGAACCGCCAATGTACGTGCAGGTAGAGCGCACCTTTCCGGCCTCTGAGGGTATCCAGCAGGAAGCCTTCTTCTCTATTTCGTCTATCTGGACGTCATACTCAGGTAACGCTTCCCTGTCGACTCGGACACTAGCATGAATAGGTCCCACTGCTGGCATAAGGGACAGAAGAGCTAATAATGAAAGGGCGGTATAAGTAAATGAGTATGGTATTTTCCCTTGTTTTGCGAGCTGTTTGTGGCGCGGTCATGTGCGAAGAGTCGGGCCGTCCAGAGCTGCAGCTCACACCAAAACATGGAGGTACGAGTGCCGCGGGTCTGATGCTGGACGGGAATGTAACCAGTCCTTTAGAGAGGTTTTTAGGTTGTGGTTTCATGTACCGGAAACAAACGTTATATTCAATATTTGGCGATAGGCCCAGACGTGTCATGTACCGTTAGACCAATCGAGACGCGGTATGTCTTACGGAACGACCCAAATCATATAGCTAGTTTTTTAGTGGACCAGGAAGTGGTTTACGATGTATAATCACCCCACGGATGTGAAGGTCAAATGTCATTAGACTTGCCGTCGGAATGAAGGTTATAGTGACATCCAATATCGAAGCCGATCTCGGCATAGCAAATGGTTCATGAGGAAAAGTTGTTGAAATTAAATTGGACGAGCGAGAATGTTACCCACTGCTAATTACTGTGACTTACACATTTTACGGATGTAGGACGACTCGCAAGGCCAGACCGTTCCTTGTGCTTCGATAGACATTACGACGCCTCCAAGCAGCACTCCTACACTATTTAATATTTATGTTGCTGTCTCGAGCCCAAGGAAGAGACAATAGCTGGCTGTTACGAGATTTTGACGAAATTTACTAATGACATATCCAAATGATTACTTACGGGTAGAAGACAAAATATTGAAATATTTGGGGGCCAAAACGGAAGCATGGTGGATACGCCCCTAAAATCTTTGTTGCTCTAATTTGATAGAAGTTAGTTATAAAGCATAAAACCGTCATAACATACTTACCTTATCATAGTGAAAGTTGTGAAATTGCTCGCAAGTGATATGATAGTACAAAACCTTAACAGGTAAAATAGAACAGACGACGTTAAAAACCAGGACCACCAGGGGACGGCGTATAGTACAAAATACATAACCAGACAACAATGGATAAAATAGATCCAGAGGCATTGAAATACACGTAAACAAGTACGGGAAAGAGAAATGCATAATCGGGGCCGTAGTTGGTAACAACCGGATCCAACGCCAAAACCACTAATAATCTTGGCAAAAGAAAAAAACAAAACGCCCCTTGTGACCGAAAAAAAAAAGATTCAACCTACTTTCTGAACTGGACGAAATTGGCAATGAGCATATCAAGACGTTTGACCGTAAGAACACTTCTTAGAGTGCTTTGAAGCCGTGGTTTTAGCGGAAGCTTTGAAGCCACAGCCGTGTTTGCACAAATACGGCTTGAGACCACGGTGCGCATTTAGATGATCTACAAAATTGGACATTAGTTGAGGTCATATATTGATGGGCATATGTAGCACGTACATTTATAGTTATGGGGCGTTGTGAGGCTGGCACCGCAATTCGGGAAGGAGCACCGGTATTTGGGATCTTCATTTTCAGGCTTTCGCTTTCTGGCAGAGACTATGCGCATCGATTCGCTACCAACTTTGTCACGGGTTACGAAGGGTACGCCCGTTGGCGCCTCGGGAATATCAATCACTTGGTGCACGGGTAGAGGTTCAATAGTGTCCGAGTGAGTTATGAGGATGCTATTTGCGTCGAAATTGGGAAAGCCAACGTCTTCGGTTGCTAATGTCGGGTAGCTAAAATCCATCGGCCACATCACGGAGTCGGGGTTCCCTGACGGACCAGTGAGGTAGGGTAAAGTGCCTAGCAAGGGCAGATCCCATGCATTATCCACGTACGAGCCATATTGGCTGGAAGGATCAGTGGTTTGTTCCATGAATGGATGGGATGCCCAAGGCGGTGGTCCTTTTTATATGAAACTATAGCTGTCACCATGCGAAGGTAGTACAGCGATATGTGCCACTTTCTGCTAGTTCCTGGGTAGAAGAGAACTCATACGAATCTCATACCTACAGCCCGTCCTGTTGTATAGGGAATTAGAAAACACATATCATACAGAATGCACACAGTAGTAATGGTCGTATGGGGACAGTCTAAAATCGGAATGGAAGGGGTGTCGAGTAGGGTGAAACGACCACACACCTGGGGGCCTGGAGCCACCGACAGAGCAACACCGACATTAATGAACAAATTGTGCAATGCATTACATACATTATATATGGTGTCTTGAGAGGACTAAGGTGATTTTGGTTTAGGGACAACTTGACGCATCCCGTTTCTTTCGCCTTTTGGTTCCGGCAACAGCAGCTATACTGATACTTCGCGTACGGGACCGAACACCACCACGCTGGTTCCTGGTACACTGGCTATAGTAATGTAATGTCGGTGCCGGCTAAAGACAGCAGCACGAAATAGGATTAGCGTCTTGTCCATTCTGTCCTATATTCTCGACGTCGAATAAAGTTGCAATGGTTGCAGTACAGTAATGTGTATAACTGTACTCCACGTCAGTCAGAAAAAGCTCGAAACCTTATCGTAAGGTAGCAACAATCTGTCAATAGAGAATTGATTCAATACGGACACAGTGAATGACTCGTAAGTACTTAGTAAAGACAGTGTCCTTGACCCATTCGGGTACGTCCCTTGGACTGGTAATTTGAAATTACCTTGACACGCCGTTAATACGCCTCGAAGGAGAAATGTACGATGGGGTAGGGAAGGACTTGGGGAATTTCTGACGCCACCGCTTTCTGGTGGGCATGAAATGAATCGTATAATGGCGGGCGCTTCCAACATACCAGGTGTGTCTCTGAGTAGGACATGGCTCTCGATTAGCACGGGTGTCTCAATCCTTGGCTTTATTCGAAGTGAACGCTGTTGAAGGAATTCAACGTATAGCCTCCTTACGAGACAGAGGCACAGTTTTCGCATCGCTGTACCACAGTAGTCGAACCATGAGGAGTCCTGTGCACAACAGTTATTCCCGCAACAAAATACTTTATTGACAAAGAAACACAGCCCTCTAGTAAGGATTAGTTCGGAACAAATGGGTAAAGAATATCCGCACAGTACTGTAGAGTAAGGAACGAAACAGTTGTTCGTTTCGAACCATCTTTAGATGCATTCAATTCATAGGCTACAGCATGTATGTGGAAAACAGAAATAGGACAGCACTAGGCCATACACAGTTGGTTGGGATCTTGCTTTAGGTGAAAGGCCGAATTGGACACAGAAGAGTTGGTCGAATGACGTGAGAAGTTTTTTTTTTTTTTTTTTTTTGGATAGAAAAGAATCTTATTACTATCAAAATCACAGAATGACTACGCGCTAAGACCGCGAAGCGGTCTTGTATGTACGTACTACGGTTTGTAGTAAATGTCTATGTCAAACACATAACTAAAGTTCGTGGAACGTGTCAGAAAAGGAACCCGCTGTGGGGTTTTTGTCCAAAAATTTACATATGTCCAAGAAATTGTTTCTGGAAGCCGTGGCGTCAAACATATTTGCGAATCTATCTACGTACCTTGCGCAGTGACAAAGGATGTGGCGGCGGTCTTGGAATTCGTCGCATTCTGGGCATTCTAGCTGTGCATCTGGCCATCTTGATGGGAAGAAGGATCGGTATTCTCCGCTAGGCATGTGTCCGGATACGAGCCTAAAGGCGCGGACTGCAACATCTAAGTTGCGTCCAGCGTGCTTGATGAAGTACGGCTGTCCTCGTAGTGTAGCAGAGACTATTTTGCCCTTGCTAGAGTTGATTCGTAGCGCATGCTTTCCTCTGCCATGTCGGCGTTTGAGTTCGCGATTCCATGCCCTTTGCTGGGCAGTGACGAAGTGATTGAGCGTTCCTGCTAATGTGGAGTAAGGGAGCTCCTCTGTTTTATCTGTGACCGCAGTGATTTTGTCGACATGTTCATTTTCCGGAACGCCTGAGTGCCCCGGGCACCAAGATATGGTGAGGTCGTTATTAGGATTCTGTTCTAGCCAACAGCGGAGCGCTGTGATGATATTGAGGCTAAGATCTTGTCGGTCGTGAATATTAGGGTCCAGAGCCGAGAGGGCCGCCGCCTGATTGTCGATGAGGATAACGACTTGGCCTGTGACGTTTTCGGACACCATCTTCCATATGGCTATGCGTAACGCGTTGAGTTCAGCGGCGAATGAAGAGGATGCCGCGACGTCTTCCGCTATTTGCCAGTTGTCGATTATAGCTCTTGGCTCTCGTCCTATAGCTGCCGCTCTAGCCTTTCCGTATTTAAGGCTGCCGTCCGTTGCTATGATCCATCGTTCCTGACGCCAGAGCCGAAGCTGATGTAGGAAACTTTGGAACCATTGGTCGTATAATTCCTTTTGGCGTTTCGGAGGGTGTAAAAAGTGAGCGTAGTGGATGCGCGTGTTGTAGATTTCACGGACTGACGCCCCCGGAATGTTCTCGTCATTGATGAACAGGAACGACTCATCGATGTTTCGGAGTATGGGTATGGCAGCGTGGACTACATTATTAGAAGCCGGCGTCCAAGTGCCTTTCTTGGTCTGCTTATTCGTGAGGAAGGCGCGTACCGGGTTGGCTTCTACGAGTCGCTTAAGCGGATGCGAGGCATATCTAGTCTTAAGTCTAGCCGCCCATCGTCGTATCTGTATGTTCCCTCTAGTGACTATCGGAGGGCATCCTGTCCACCATTGCATGGTCGAAATAGGGGAGGAGCGAAAACCGCCGGTAATCCATAAACGTGAGAAGTTGATCGCCAACATTCTCATAGGCTTAGGCTGTGTCACAATGAACTTCGCACGGTAAACTCGCCAGTCTATATGCCCTAGGAGCCATGCTAGTAACAGTTTTCGTAACTAGAAATATTTTACAAGAACTTAGAGGCACTGAAGCGGTGAACATACCATGGGTGTGACTAGTTCCAGGGGGTCGTTGTATTATGTTTCTTGTGCCGGGAACCTTAACGCTGTATCTAATTGATAATACATGCAGTTCACACACGGGGTGTAAGTGCGCTAGAGATATATTATTTTTATAGTCTTTAACTATAAACACAGCACTCACCAGTCACCAGTCAAGACTTAGCGATCATAACTATATCAGTTACAGTAGACCTGGAGACTCTCTAACTGAAAAAAATCGTGTTTGGCTACATTCGAGCGCCTTAGAGCGGAGGCTTTGCACATTGAGTCACTTCCAACGGGAAGTATAGTGCCTTCCCCGATAGGGATTTTGGTTGCACGTTGAGACCTCATCTATTGGGACACAGGGACTAAAGATGTGGGTTCCTCTGTGCTTGAGTTTGCAATAGGGATATTGTTGCTAACTCCTGAAGGTGGCGAATTGAAGTTCATGAAGTCTTGATTGTCATGACCTCCTGGTCATAAGTAAAATAGCGCAATCATGGTGGTGATATATACTCGCCAAAGTTTGCATTTGCGCTTGAGAACGTTATGCACTTGCTAAAACCCATTGCAAACGAGATATCCTCGATGGGGCTGTGGATAAACTAGATAGAATATGTAGCAAACAATAATCAAATCGCACTCACTTTGACCCGCAGCTGGATTCACGATTCTAATGGATTATTCAACTATGGAGGAACCCAACCTGATATATCTTATGCATTACATTCAACCGCTTCAGAAGATGTCACGGCCACCTGGAGAAAAAATGTACACGAGCCTAAAGTCGGGCTCCGCATTGGTCCAACAAACAGAAAATTTCTTATTAAAATGTATTCAGCGCGCCATATAACGAACCGCCAATGTACGTGCAGGTAGAGCGCACCTTTCCTACCTCTGAGGGTATCCAGCAGAAAGCTTTCCTCTCTATTTTGTCTATCTGGACGTCATACTCAGGTAACGCTTCCCTGTCAACTCTGACACTGGCATGAATAGGTCCCACTGCTGGCATAAGCGACAGAAGAGCTAACAATGAAAGGGCGGTATAAGTAAATGAACATGGCATTTTCACTTGTTTTGCGAGCTGTTTGTGGCACGGTCGTGTGCGCCTGCCCCAGAACCACAGCTCAGAATATGGGGGTGTGCCACGGGTCTAATTCTGAACAGGACAACGGCCTTATGACGTGTAACCCGTCCTTTAAAGAGGGTTTTAGGCTGTCGGCGCTGCTGCGCACGGTAGGTCCTAGGCCCAGTTAGACCAATCGAGACCCGCCGATATGTCGTACGTAACGCGTAACGACCCAAATCATATGACTAGTTTTTTAGTAGACCACTGGCTGCAACGACCGCCAGCCATCGCGCCGCCTCTCCTTCATAACCATGGTCGCTGCTGGTTCTATCACAGTTGCAGGTGCGCTTTTTGTATTTATCTTTGTTCCCAAGGTTTTTTTATCTTTTATAGTGCGCGTGCGTCCTCCAACTGCTTGGGAAGCAGATCGTCTCCCTGAAGCTCAGTATGAGAAAACTATACGCGGCGACGGAACTTTCTCTACACCCGCAAAAGTCACCAACACCGCGTCACTCCGTGATATTGTCCAAATTGTAGACAATCGTATTCTGACCTTTGATCCGGACGAGAAGGATCGTGCTCGAACGTTTATGGAGCGGGGCTTCCTGCCTCCAGGAACGAGAAGATATAAAGACAAGCGCTTCATGTCCGATCGTGTGTTTGGACATGAGACAACTCAACAGGGGGTCTTCGGATCGACCACTCAGCCATTGTTAAAGGGCGTCTTGGATGAATATTATGCCACCGTATATATAATCATTTCATGGACGTGAAGGTTAAATGTCATTGGACTTGCTGTTGGAATGAAGGTTATACTGGCGTTCAATATTCGATATCGAAGCCGGTCTCGGCATAGCAAACGGTTAGTGAAGAAAAGTTGTTGAAATTAAATTGGACGAGCGCGAACGTTACCAACTGCTAACTACTATGACTTACACGTCTTACGGATTAAGACTAGACTGTTCCTTGTGCTTCGATAGACAGTACAGCACCTCCAAGCAGAAGCCCTACACAATTTAACATTTATGTTGCTCCGTCTCGAGCCCAAGGAAGAGACAATAACTGGCTGTTACGACATTTTGACGAGATTTACTAATGACATATCCAAATGATTACTTACGGGTAGAAGACAAAATATTGAAATATTTGAGTGCGAAAAAGGAAGTACGGTGGATACGTCCCTAAAATCTTTGTTGCTCTAATTTAATAAAAGTTAGCCATAAAGCATAAAACCGTCATAACATACTTACCTTATCATAGTAAAAGTTGTGAAATTGCTCGCAAGTGGTATGATAGTACAAAACCTTAACAAGTAAAATAGAACAGACGACGTCAAAAACCAGGACGCATTGAACCACCAGGGGACGGCGCATAGTACAAAACACGTAAGCAGACAGCCGTAGGTAAAATAGATCCTAAGGCACTAAAAAACGCGTAAGCAAGTACGAGAAAGAGAAATGCATAATCGGGGCCCTAGTTGGTAACAACCGGATCCAACGCCAAAACCACTAATAATCTTGGCAAAAGAAAAAAACAAGGCGCCCCTTATGACCGAAAAAAAAAACGATTCAACTTGTTTTTTGAACTGAACGAAATTTTGGCAACGAGCATATCAAGACGTTTGACCGTGAGAACACGTCTTAGAGTGCTTATCGGCCGTGGGCTTAGCGGAAGCTTTGAAGTCACAGCCGCGTTTGCACGAATATGGCTTGAGACCGTAGTGCGCATATGTGTGATCTACAAAATTGGACATTAATTGAGGTCAAACATTGATGGATATATGTAGCACGTACAATTATAGTTGTGCTTCTTTGTGAACGTGGCACCGCAATCCGGGATGGGGCACCGGTATTTGGGATCTCCGTTTCCAGGCTTTCGCTTTCTGGCAGACACTATGCGCATCGATTCGCTACCAACTTTGCCACGGATCACGACGGGCGCGTTCGTCGGCGCCTCGGGAATATTAATCTCTTGGTGCACGGGTAGAGGTTCAATAGTGCCCGAGTGAGTTATAGGGATGTTATTTGCGTCGGGATTGGGAAAGCCAACGTCCTCAGTTGGTAATGTCGGGTAGCTAAAATTCGTCGGCCACGACACAGAGTCTGGATTCCCTGGCGAATCAGTGAGGTAATCTAGCACGAATTTATTTGTTTAGTCCTGCTAACAGAGAAGACAGACTAGACTTACCCTGATAAGTAGTTGACGGATCAGGATTAGAGTGTGGGGTCGGGTAGCTCGGTGGATATACAGAAGAACTCATTCCGAACGAACTAACAGTGAACCACGTCAGACAGAATAGAGAGCGATGTATCTACATACGACGGATCGTACAAGCCATATTGAACGAAAGGGGGGGTCGATTGATCCATGGATAGAAAGGATGCCCAAGGCGATGAATTTATGTATAATTTATAGCTGTCACTATGCGAAGGTAGTACAGCGATATGTGCCACCTGCTGCTAGCTCCTGGGTAGAAAGCACACATAAGAATCTCATACTTACAGCCCGTCCTGTAAAATAGGGAATTAGAAAACACATATCATACAGAATGCGCACAGTAGTATTGGTCATATGGGGATAGGTATACATGTCTAAAATCGGAATGGAAGAGGTGTCGAGTAGGGTAAGACGACCGTGAACCTGGGGGCCTAGAACCACCGATAGAGCACCACCGACATCAAAATAAAGAATTGTGCTAAATGCATTACATACGTTATATATGGTGTCTTGGGAGGACTAATTTGGTTTAGGGGCAACTTGACGCGTCCCGTTTCTTTCGCCTTTTGGTTCCGGCTACAGCAGCTATACTGATACTTCGCGTACAGGAGCGAACACCATCACGCTTGTTCCTGGTACATTGGCTACAGTAACGTAGTGTCGGTGCCGGCTAAAGATAGCAGCACGAAATAGGATTAGCGTCTTGAATATTAACGTCCATTCTGCCCTATATTCTCAACGTCAAATAAAGTTGCAATGGTTTCAGTACGGTAATGTGTATAACTGTACTCCACATCAGTCGGTAAAAGCTCGAAACCTTATCGTAGGTAGTCATAATCTGTTAATAGAGAATTGATTCAATACGAACACAGTAAATGACTCGTAGGTACTTACTGAAGACAGTGTCCTTGATCCATTTGGATATATCCCTCGGGATAGTAATATGAAATTACCTTGACACACTGTTAATGCCACCCGAAGGAGAAATAGGAAGGAAGGACCCACGAAATTTCTGGTGCCACAGTTTTCTGGTGGATATGAAGTCAGCGTATGACAGCGGGCGCTTCCGACATACCAGGAGTCTCTCTGAGTAGGACGTGGCTCTCAATCAGTACGGGTGTCTTAATCCTTGGTTTTATTCGAAGTGAACGCTGTTAAAGGAATTCAAAGTATAGCCTCTTTACGAGACAGAGGCACTGTCTTCGTATCGCTGTATCACAGTAGCCAACCATGAGGAGTCCTCGGCACAACAGCTGTTCAACTTCGATGCTGGGAACGCTAAATTGGCTCACACATATCGGATTAAGGTACAGTAACGCAACGAAACACTTTACTGATAAAGAAACACAGCTCTACAGTAAGGATTAGCTTCAGGACTAAACAAATGGGTAAAGAACATCCGCACAGTACTAGATTTCCTGTGGAGTAAGGAACGAAACAGATGTTCGTTCGAACCATCTTTAGATGCATTCAATTCATAGGCTACAGCATGGATGTGGAAAACAGTAATAGGACAGCACTAGGCCATGCACAGTTGGTTGGGATCTTGCGTTGGATTGTCGAATGGCGTGAGAAGTTGATCGCCAATATTCTCACTTGTTTTCATACAGAGGCGATGATCTGTGTCACAATGAACTTCGCACAGTAAACGCGTCAGTCTATATGCCCTAGGAACCATGCTAGTAACAGTTCTCGTAACTGGAAATATTTTACAAGAACTTAGAGGCACTGAAGTAGTGAATGTGCCACGGGTGTGACCAGTTCCAGGGGGTCGTTGTATTATGTTTCACGTGCCGGGAACCTTAACGCTGTATCTAATTGATGATGCATGCATGCAGTTCACACATACGATGTAGGTGCACTAGAGGAATATATTATCTTTATAATCTTTAACTATGAACACAGTAGCCACCGGTCACAAGTCAAGACTTAGTGATCATAATTATATCAGTTACAGCAAACCTGGAGACTCTCTAACTGAAAAAGACTGTGTTTGGCTACGTTCGACCGCATTAGAGTGGAGGCTTTGCGCATTGAGTCACTTCCGACGGGAAGTATAGTGACTTCCTCGATAGAGATTTTGGTCGCACGTTGAGACCTCATCTATTGGGACACAGGGACTATTAACGTGGGTTCCTCTGTGCTTGAGTTTGCAATGGGGATATTGTTGTCAATCATCAGTGATAGCATATACTTGCCAAAGTTTGCATTTGCGCTTATGCACCGCTAAAATCCATTGCAAACGAGGTATCCTCGATGGGGCTGGGATTTCCTGGATAAACTAGATAGAAATTCGATACGCAGTAAACGATGGTCAAATCGCACTCACTTTGACCCGCGGCTGGATATCCGATTCTAATGGATTATTCAATTGTGGAGAAACACAACCTGATATACCTTATGCATTACATACAACGGCTTCAGAAGATGTCGCGGCCACTCGGAGAAAAAACGTACACGATAAAGTAAGAATATAAAATATAACCCGATGAAATATAGACGAGTTCTAGGTTAGATTGATGACTTCATTGCAGGGAATGGGCGATCTGACTTCTCAACTTTAACTTTGCGTCTCTCGACGCGGCGTGCTCCGAGCTCCTTCTGTACTTCATTAAGATTTAATAAAGCAAATCGCTAATGAGGCCAACCTGTGTTTCGCCCACTCATTCATTAATATCGTCTTCCTTAGTCTATCGCCTTGGGATACGGCAATCTTCTTTTGATTTTCGACTTGGCGTAAGTCTGGCGTGGTACAATGTCATTCATTTGAAGAATATCTAAAAGATTGCGGAAATAAACCTAACATGGTCTCGGCTCAATGACCCACCTAATGGATGATGGTAAAAGACAAACGTGGCCAATCTCTCAAGCATAATCACCTCGTAGCCGGTGTCGTTAAAACGCCGTCGCGTCTCTTGCAAGTCACCAGATCTGAAGAACAATCCACACTAATTTATTGCTAGCTATAGACCAGACACGGGCCTTTGTACACCTTCTCGATATGAGTTGCAAGAGGATCACTCCATCCCATCCGTCGGTATATTCAACGTGCCGTACCTTAACCCGAATTTCTCCAAGGTTCGTTATGCAAGAATAAAGACATGCATCATCATCTAATTAAACGATATTGAGGATCAGCCTCAGGAAGTGATTACTGACGAACGAACCTTTATACGTTATTGGAGAGAACTTAAAACGACGGCATATATAGCACGTATATAGCACGATATTCAATCTCTGAAGACTTTGCCCTTGGGACGTTGAGACGAGTCATCCTACCCCATCAAGTATCAATATGGCTCTCATGCTCACTCCGGGCTCCGCATTGGTCCAACAAACAGAAAAATTCTTATTAAAATATAGTCAGCGAGCCACACAATGTAGGTGCAGGTAGAGCACACCTTTTCAGCCTCTGAGGGTATCCAGCAGGAAGCTTTCTTCTCTATTTCGTTTATCTGGACGTCATGCTCGGGTGCCGCTTCCCTGTCGACTCTGACACTGTAGGTCCCACTGCTGGCAAAGGGACAAAAGAACTGATAATGAAAGAGCGGTACAAGTACATGAGCATAGTTGTTTTGCCAGCTGTTTGTAGCGATGAAACGGGTAGTCACACTTTTTTTTTGAATAGATATTTGACTATGACTATTTACGTAACGCACAAGCGACCAAGACCGCTCCATGGTCTTGTAGGAGAGAGGAATTGTCCTAACGTAAGAACATGAGGGGAGAGAACCAAAAGCTGACCAAAGAGAATCAGGCCGCTGTCCGTTATTCGACACCGTGTGTACCGGCGAAGGAAACCGCTGTTGGGCGCCTGGGCTGTCGTGCGACAGTTGCAGAGACACACGTGAGACTAAAGGCCTCTCGATCAAGCTTCTAAATTTCCAAAGACATGCATTGCTCGACATCATGACAACCGAGGCCTAGTATGGGCCTTAGAACCTTATTCATATTACATCGTTTAACATTTGTGTTGCTCTGTCTCGAGCCCAAGGGGTAGACAGAAGGATAGTGATATACGTTCCTAAAATCTATGTCGCCGTGAACTCGGAAAAGGTGCGGAAACTTACTCTGTCGAAAATTCAACCAGCACTAAAGAAATAAGAAACAGAATTGAAGAAATTGCTTGCAAGTGATATGATCACATGTACGAAAGTAGAATAGAACAAACGACGCCGAAACCCACCAGGAGACGGTGCATAGTATAAAACACGTAACCAGACGACAGTAAGTAAAATAGATCATACTGCCAGAACCGCCAACAATCTTTACAGAAGAAAAAAATAAGGTGCCCTGAACGAAATTGGTAACGAGCATATCAAGACATGTGAATGCGAGGACACGTCTTAGAGTGCTTATCAGTCGTGGTCTTAGCGGAAGCTTCGAAGCCACAGCCGTGTTTGCATGAATACGGCTTGAGACCATAATGAACGTTTGTATGATCTAAAAATTGGACATCGATTAAGCCCGCATATTGATCAACATAGCACGTACATTCATGGTTATTCTTCGATGTGAATGTACCACCGCAACCCGGGATGGAACACTCGTATTTGGCATCTACCCTTCGCCTTCCGGCAGAGATTATGCGCATTGACTCGCTGCAAACTTTCTTACGAGTCACGTTGGGTGTGCCCGTCGGTGCCTCGGGAATAACAATTGTTTGGTGCACGGGAATTAAAGACACAGTTTCATTAATGCTTGAGTGAGTTATGGGAATGCTATTTACGCCGAAATCGTTAACGTTTCCGGTTGGTGGCCCCGGGTTCCCGCTGGGATAAGTCGGCGGGAACACGGAGTTGGGGCTCCCTGACGAACCAGTGAGGTAGGGTAAAGTGCCTAACACGAATTACTAATCCTGCTAGCACAAAAGACAAAGTAGACTTGCCTTGTTCAGGCGATGTAACGGGGTGCGAAAAATGAGTTTCGAGTTGTGGATTCATAGGACTTTCTAGCAAGGGCATCATTGTGTGATTTCAAATGAGTGCATTAGACGTTCTAAGCTTACCTTGATAAGCAGTTAACGGATGAGGATTAAAGTGTGGGGCCGGGTCGTTTGTTGGATGTTGCGGACCTCCTCCATAGTTATAGAATCCAATTCCAGAAGGATACATGTTGATTAAACTAACGGTGAATCACGTTAGACAGAACAGAGAGCAATGGTATTCACGTACGATGGGTCGTACGAGCCATCTTGGTCAGAAGGGGGAGTCAACCGATCCATGGATGGATAGGGCGTCCAAGGTCCAAGGCGGTGAAGCCTTTGCCTTTTATGTTCCACTGTAGCTGTCAACATGCGAAGTACAGCGATATACGAATCTCATACCTACAGCCCATACCGACAGTCCATCCTGTAAAACTAAGAAAACGCATATCATAGACACAGTAATAATGGTCATATGGAGACAGGCATACATGTCTAGAATCGGGATGGAAGGGGTGTCGAGTAGGGCGAGACGACCACAGGTCTGGAGGCCAGGAGCCACAGATAGAACACCATTGACATTAATGAACAAAATGCATTACATATATTCCGTGTGGCATCTTGGGAGGACTAGGGTGATTTTGGTTTATGGGCAACTTGACACATCCCGTTTCTTTCGGCTTTCAGTTCTGGCGACAGCAGCTACACTGATATTTTGTGTGCGGGAGCGAAAACCATCACACTGGTCCCTGGTACATTGGCTACAGTAATGTAGTGTCTGTACCGGCTAAAGACGCAGCACGAAATAGGATTAGCGTCCTGGGTATTAACACCCATTCTCTTTCCTATATTCTCGACGTCAGATAAAGTTGCGATGGTTTCAGTACAGTAATGCGTACAGCTGGAATCCACGCGAGTTGGAAAAATCATAGGTAGCCATAGTCTGTTAATAGAAAACTGATTCGGCACGGATACAGTACATGGCATGTACGTACTTACTGAACACAGTGTTCTTGATCCATTCGGATATGCCCCTTTGAATGGCAATATGAAATTACCTTGACATGCTGTTAATGCCACCCGAAGGAGAAATGTACGATGAGGGAGGGAAGGACCAACGAAATTTCCGACGTCACAGTTTTCTGGTGGATATGAAGTCAGCGTATGTCAGTGACACTTCAGACATACCAAGGGTGACTCTCAAACGCGAGAAATTCATTCATAGATGACGCATCAAGTGAAGGCCCTGAGTGACTTTGTTGAAATCTGGCATAGATTGAGTCAGACGTGGCTCTCAATCAGTACTTCAATCCTTGGTTTTATTCGAAGTGAACGCTGTGGGAAGAATTCAACACACAGCCCTCTTTTATTGCTGTACCACAGTAGCCAACCATGAGGAGTCCTGGGTACAACAGTTGTTCAACTTCGATGCTGGGAACGTTAAATCGGCTCACATATATCGGATTAAGGCACGTTGACGCAACAAAATACTTCATTGACAAAGAAACACAGCTCTACAGTAAGGATTAGCTTCTGGACTAAACAAATGGGTAAAGAACATCCGCACAGTACTAGCATTCCTGTAGAGTAAGGAACGAAACAGATGTTCGGAACGAACCATCTTTAGACGCATTCCATTCGCATGTTACAGCATGTATGTTAATATGACAGCACTAGGCCATGCATAGTTGGTTAGGATCTCAGTGCTTTGGGTAAATGGTCGGACTACACACGGAAGAGAGAATCCGGGCGTGAGAATCCATTCTCACTGCTTGTTTTGATGGCTCATCTTATCCAACATCTCAGGATACAGCAGATGTAATGCTTTGGCAACTCCGACATGTCTGCGTCACAATGAACTTTGTGGCACGGCAAATATATCAGTAGATATACCCATATACCCTAGGAGCCATGCTACTAACACTTCTCGTAACTGGAAATTTTTTACAAGAGCCATGGGTGTGACCAATTCCAGGGGGTCGTTGTATTATGTTTCATGAGCAGGAAACCTTAACGTTGTATAGTACATGTAGTTCGCACAAACACACAGTGTAAGAGAATTACATTATTTTTATGATCTATAAATAACTAGTAGTACTCAGCGGTCACCAGTTACCGGTCAAGACTCAGTGACCTTACACCTTTTGCTGTAGATCTGGGGACTCTAACTGAAAAATCGGTAACTCGGATCTCGAGTCCGAGTAAAATTGACAACGAAAAAGCGAGCAAAAATAAGAAAAAGAGAATCAAGCCGTCAATTACGCTTGCCATGTTCGCAAGACTTCGCGTGTCTTGCAGCAGTCGCTGGCGCAGTCGCCGTAAACTTGCAGCCTCGATGTTTGCAAGGATAGGGCCTGGTACCACCATGTGCATTGATATGATCTATAAAATTGGCTACCCGTTGAGATAATACGTTCGCTGGTGGATGAAGCACGTACACTTCAAATTGTGAGAGGCCGTAAATGTAGACCCACACCGCGCATAAGGGCATGTATATTTAGCTTTATTCGACCGCCTTAGAGCGGAGGCTTTGCGCATTGAGTCGCTTCCGACGGGAACTATATGATTGGGTTCCTCGATGGAAACTTCCGTCACGCTTTGAAACTTCGTCCCTTGGTATACAGGGACTGAAGACATAAGTTCCTCGGTGCTTGAGTTTGCAATAGGGATATTGACGCTAACATCTGAAAGTGGCGAATTGAAGTACGTGAAGTCTTGATCGCTATGGCCTGCAAGTCGTAAGTAAAATAGCTCAATCGTCGGTGGTGACATATACTTGCCAAAGTTTGCATTTGTGTTTGGGAACGGTATGCACTCGCTAAAATCCATTGGAAGAAATGCACCTTCGACGGGGCTATGATTGGCTGGAAAAACTAGACAGAAATTCGATATGTAGCCAACAATGGTCGAATCACACTCACTTTGACCCACGGCTGGATTTTCATAATCCGAAAGATAGAGGCGAGTTCCTAGCACCGATTTAACGACATAAATCTTACCAGGGAGAAAACACATATACTTACCTTGTACCATAGTATCTAGCTGCAAGCTGAAAAGATCGACTGGCAAGGGCTCCGTTTTCAGATTCCCTACTAGCAATTATAGCCCGTGCTACCCAACAGACATTCAAGGCTTACCTTCATAGATGTCTGATACGTTAAAGTCAAAGAACGAGGGTGCATACGTCGAATGTGAGGGATGTTCTCCGCCGTACGGAGGTGCCGCATCGAACGAGCTAACAGCAAATCACGGTTAGATAGAATAGAGTGCAGTGCGTAGGATATCCACGTACGGCAGGTAAGATTGGTAGAGAGGGAAGCTTGAATCCATGGACGAGTCGGCACACAGCAGCATCAGAGAGAAAGGCGGCGAACTTCGTTTTTAAGCAAATTTTACATGCCACTGAGCCAGCTGTTGGCATGAGAAGGGCACTACAGCATTTTGAATGGCGCACTCGTGCCACTTGCCACTGGCTGCTGTGGCGTGTTTCGACGAGATGAAAACATACAGCTTGTCAAGTTTATTACGGAACAATAAAAAGGTCATGCCTGGTGGCTCCTTTTGGACTTATCAGTCAGTACCCAGATAGGTGATGCAAATATACACGCACAGCTGTGGAACGGGGACCAGATAGTTTATCTCATATTCGGAGGACGGAAGTACAAATATAGAACAAAATTAGGAAACGATGCGAATTAAACACATGTGAAGATAACGAGTGCGCATCAGGGGGTAATCATACAGAAATTTGAAACGAAATCAAAACAAAAAAGCTTATTGAGTAGGGGTGGGGTAGTCACAAGCCCCGAGGTCTGAAGTTAATGCTGATGGAACAAGTAAAGTGTCCTTTCTTTTCCGATCTCTAAAAGGGAGGTATCGGGGAAAGGAACCGACTAGTATTTGTGTTATACGTTCTCGCTAAGCTTACATTTCTTTTCGTGTCGTTTAGCTGTGGCCGGTGATGCTGCGGCATAAGAACATCCATTTTTACAAGCGTACGGTCGGGCTCCAGTATGCGAATTGCCGTGGTCTGCAACATCATTAAAAAAAAGTTATCCCCAACAAACACGTTACGCACAACCAGCATTGTGCCTTGAAGTAAACGTACTGCTACAGCCAGTTTCCGCAAAAGGGCAAGGAATTACAGCCTCTTTCTTTCGCCTTTTGGCAGCGGCAGAACGCATCGTATCAGTTCCAACGGTGGGAGTCTTCACCTTTGCTCGTTCGCCGTGCTGAGGGGTAGGCATCTCCGTAGCGGATGCTGGTGTGTACGGGGGAACCAAAAATGGCACTTCCGATCCGCTTGATGAACTGGACCACAGCGGTGTGCCATTTGTGGCAGCTGATGAAGGGGTATAAACGTCATATACGGGTTTGGCTTCCTGAATGGTAACCGACAACTGCGGTTTATATATCGGTTGTACTGCACACTTACGGCGTCAGATAACGTTCAGAGTCCTAGGGTAGGAATACTCGCCAGGTACGGGATAGTTGCAATAATAACCCACGGTAGTAAGCAAATTACCGTCGTAATTAGTGTCCATCTCTTTTCCGGGAAAAGTTGTTAAATACACTAGTCCAAGAAATGGTTGTAAAAATTTACCTTGAATGTACTGATCAATTTGTGCATGCTGTATCTGGCTCAAAATCTCGCCAACTACGGGGTCATCTTCTAATGGTGGTCTAATTCAATACTGAAAGAGCGAACATCATGTAGTTCCTCACCGGAGATAAGGTCATCTCCTAATACCGGGTGAACTTCGCAAAATGGAGCCTGGAAATGTAAACTTACCTTGATAGCCACGTAATTCAATACCTGTGCCTGAAAGATAGTTGTCTGGTGAAAGGCACGTCGTGCCCATAAGACTTTCGACGGCATAGCTTGGTGTTAAATGCGAGGGGCACCGGCCTGTCGAACAAGCTGAACAGTAAATAATGGACTCTTC
>QFEO01003135.1:0-10882 GCA_003316615.1 Amanita pseudoporphyria
AGGAGCAATTGGCAGCACGAGGCAGTAAGAAGTACTGTCGATGTTGTCTCTAAGATGTTGCATTCGTTTGACTTTTGATTTACCCAGTAAAACGGAGGAACAAGTGGATTTGCGAGCTTAAGAAAGCACTAGCTGATGTCAAAGTCTTTGGACCTAAAGGTGCTCCTGGCTCGTATCCCGACCCGACCCCGTACACCCAAGTCCCGTGGGAGGATGTCAAGGAGGAACGGAAGGAAGACGAAGCAAAGAAAAAAGACAAAGTTGAGGAGCCTGTTCCTGAAAATGGTTGGCGACTAACAGGCAAGGATGAGCCCTCGGGTAAGCTTTGTACAGTAAATTGATAAATCAGCAACTAACTTGGCTTGCAGTGGAGAATCGCGAAATAATGCCAGGACTACCGGTGTGTATAACGGTAATTTAAATGGTGATGGTGGTTTTGACGTACTTCACAGCCTCCCACATTTATGCAGCAAGGCGTATCGGGTGAACGTCCCGGACAAATGACAAGCCCCAAGGGAACATTTGAAATGAGTGAGAAGAAGCTCGATGTTTAGTTTTTTTTTGAACATCTAGGATATCGTGTCGTGTTGGACCATAGTATGGTGTACTAACAAAGGCTGCTGCTATGTATGTATCCCTTGTGCTTTGTCTAGTGTTGTAGGTTCGTTTGTACTTGCCTGAACGTTGAACAATGGTTATGTTGTTTGTGTTTCTGCCCTTACCATATTTCCTTGTCCGGATAGTATGTGTTCTTTTGCAAGAGAGGGGGCCTTTAAACGCCGAAAAAGATACCTAGGTCCCACCCCGAACCCCAGACGGCCTGAGTGGACTATTCAAGTGGAGACGGATATCCTGGGCAATTTAAAGTTCCTGCTCGGACCCTCCAATCCAAATTCGACTGAGTAATATAGCTGATTGGAGCAACCTCGCGACTAAGTTTCTCCTTCAAACCCGGAGAGGTTCATTTCACAAAAGTCATATGTCGTTCTGAGGTGCAGCACTTGTTAGAGTACGGCTAGTCTCCTTTTTCGGTTCAAACGGCTCCGGCGACGATTTTCCGCTTCGCACGACCCCGTCGGGTTCGCTTATCTGGTTGTCTATCCGGGCATGACGCGTGACGGCTAAAACGTATAGCTCGTTGATTCAACAATGATGATTAGATTAGATCAGTAGGGTATCGTGTCATAACATATCGTAGGAAATAATTTAGCTTGCGACGAACGTCTATTCTATCTGGGTATAAAGCGCAGTGAATCGGCATGAGAATTAAGCGGTAGCGAAGACGGTAGCTTTGGTGGCGGTGGCCGCGGTGCATGTCTTTTAGGCTTCAAGATGAGCACGACGATTAGGCCGAATATAATAAGCAGCAGAAGAAAAATACACTTTCTTCTACCCGTGTTCTTTTGATACCTGCGGGAAAAAAAAAAGGTTAATAGGAGCGTAATACCGAGAAACGGAAGGGGATCGAACCGGGTGGCCTCTTCCAACTCCTCGACAGCATCCTGCAAGTGTGCCGCTGTCATTTCGATATTGTACTCAACGCTGTCAAGGAGAGTGCCCTGATCGATGACGAGAGAAGAGAGATCCTTAAAGAGCTCAGCGAGAGTAGCAATGCTATTAGCGATCTCGGTAAGCTCATGATTCCGTGCGCGAAGATCCACAGAAGGCTCAACGTGGGCTAGCGATTGGTACGTATGAGACTAACGGAGAATAAGAGACGGTGGGATCAGCGATGGAGTCAGAACGTACGGCAGCCTGGACGTCATCGTCGAGGGCAGTGAGACCATCCGAACCTCTGAGAGAGACCGCACCGGAGGCTGTCAGCAGGTCCTGATTTTTAATCGCGTGACCCTGGAGCTCTGAGGGGAGGGGGGTGGAAATCAGGCGATCGGGTGATACGGATTAGAGATGACGCACTCTCCATGTAGACGCGCTGTTTCTTCCGGAACGTGGCTGAGAGATCTTGAACCTTGGCAGCAAGAGCACGCTGGACATTTCTGGCAGCCAGTTGATCATTCTTTGACGTCTGTGATGGTGGAAAGGCATGTGACTGGACGGAAGGGATCTTTTGGATAAGGGCTTGGCATTTGCGAAAGTCCTTTTGGAAAGGTGAGAACAAAGGAGTGCGGCTGGAGCGGGATGCGTACGCGGGTGATGTCCGTTGTGAGGGCCTCAATCTCTTGTTCCTCCAGGGTCCGGTCCGAGAAGCCGGGGAGGACGTGTTTTGCATGGAGGCGTTCAAGGGCAGAAACTGAGAGAGGTCAACAATAGATAGTGGAAAAGGTGGGCACCGAACGCACTCTTCTGCTGAGCGTCGTTGAGGACTTCATGGACCTGGTCCGTAACGTCCACCCTGCGAAAGTCAGCGGGGAGTAAGGAGAAGGAAAGAGAGAGACACACATACCATTTCGGAGGCAGGTGGACGTCGAGTGCGAAGTGGTCTGGGATGAGGCGCTGGGCCTCGTCGTCGTTGTCGTCGTTGTCGTTGTTGTGAGAAGGTCGGCGACTGGGCCGGGGCCTGGAGTTGCGGTAGGAGAGGAAGAGGCCGGTGCGTGAACGGGAGGCACACATGAAGGGCGGGGCGGACATGGGCGGATCATGTGTCAATTACGCACTCAGGGCACCCAGCATGGCTGCGGCCACTATGTCATCGTGCGTCCGCCGCCGTCCCCCCACCGACGCCCAACGCTGACCTCCCCACCCCGCAGACGAACAAGTACGACAAGGTCGACTGCCTCAGCCCCTATTGCATCTATTCCACCAACCATCCCGAGGACTGCCCCAACTGTCCCAACTGCAAGCGCGTAAGTATCCCGCTTCTGCGTCCTGCGCCCGTGTTCACTCGCCCAGTACTATGGCCCAGACCTGAGCGAGACTGTCACCCGCCAGACAAACGAGTATTGCCCCGACTGCCAGTGGTGGTACCACGGCGACGGGGCAAAGCGATAGCCATCGATTTTTGTATTCTAGTTACCACTTGACCGCCAGTCCTACTACATCGCTTTCTACTGCTCTGTACTCTGTCCGAAACTTCAGTGCCTGCGCCGTGACTTCCATGGCGAGCCCGTCTGCATCCGCCGTCCTTCGTGGCGATGCCGGCGGTGTTGGCAGTTCGTGTGTTCCTTGTGCGTCCCGCCAGTACGCCTCTTCCACTTTCTTCGTCCATTCCTTGTCTCCCCATTTCACCCCGTTCTCCTCCCAATCTCGCTGATATCCCTCTTTGTCCTTGGGCCGCAGCTGGCCACCACCATTGACGCACCCGCCAGGACATGCCATCACCTCCACATAATCATACCCCTTGTCGCCCTCCCCAGCCACCTTCCGCGTCCGACGCATTGCCTGTCTGCCTGCCGCCCCGCTTCCAACTCTCACCCCCCGTTCCTTTCCTACTTTTCGCACCACGTTTTGCAAATTTTTGAATCCATAGCATCGAGCACCTTTGAATACGACCTTTCCTCCCTCAATTTCTCGTAGTGTGTGTTCCTCATAGTCCGCATTTCGTATTGTCTTGATCTCCACCTCCACCGGGACAGGCCACGTCTGCAAGATTTGATTCATGATAGTCTGCAAGTATGACCCAGAGGACGAGCCAGGATGTTGAAGCAACTCGGGGAATATCTCGTCCTTTCCTACCCCGCCTTCCACCGATGCAGACAGGTCCCAGTCCTTGTCACGCATCAGAATCTCCATCTCGCCCGTCGTAATCACACAATCCACATCCCTCGTCGAATACACCTCATTGTAAAAATCTTTTCGGGACGCTTCCAGCTTCTTGTCATAGCAAGGCATGACCGTGACATGATATATTTCGTTTGGCCTAGTGGAATGAGAAAAATGCACTGTGCAGAAATCAGAGACCTACTTTTTCCCCCACTTCTCACCCAGCCATTGCTTGACCAGCGTTCCCATAACCTGCTGTGGACTCTTGGTCTTGGCAATGTAAGGAAGCATTTCAGGGTGCGCCTTTTCGGCATAACAAATCCAACCTGGGCAAGCGCTTGCCAGCATAGGAAGACTACCTCCTTGCGCATCATCCGCTCGTCGTTCTTCAAACTCTCCAATATGCTCCATTAACGATATATGTCTTGCAAATGTCGTATCAAATACATGGGCAAATCCAAGGACTTGAGTACAGAACGCACGGATGCGATGCAGAACTTGACGGGGTGTGACGGGTGTTGTTTGAGAGAGGGATGCGGCGAGCGAAGCGAGTGACTGGGGAGCAATGGATATCACGGGTATAACCTTGTTCTTGTTTGCGGCAAGGAAAGAGAGAACTTCTTCATGCGACTGTAACGTAATGAGTACAGACTCGGCTGATGTGATACAACCACTAGAGGAGCAATGAGGCCACACATTCGTTCTTGGAAAAACAAAAAAAGATGCACTGCACACCTGCACGCAAGGCAATCGTTCAAGCTTATCTGAGCTTGCTCTAGTTTCTTTTGCGGCCGAGATGAAGAAACTTCGTAATAAGTGCCATTGGCATCTATCAGAATTTCAGTCTGAGAAAGGATTTAGCACGATAGTGTGAGCGATATGCAGCTCAATACATACTGCGGCTACCCCAGGCTCTTTCTCCTCGATCCTGGCTGGTTCTACTGGCTTGATGCACGCTTGTGATGGGGTAATAAAGTCATTCAGGTCCGTTAGCGTCTTGTGCGCCGTAAGTCTGCTGTTTCAGGTCAGTCTAACGAAAAGGTACGCACGAGTGCCCCAGAGAAGGTCATGATATGATAAAAAGGTGTATTACGTGAGATGGTAAAGGTTACATATCAAATCAGCTGCGACATCAAGCCGATCAATAATATTATTACACCGAGTCCATTGCTGACTGGTGCACAGTGAATCCCACCATTCTTCACTGCTACGCCAGACAGAGTAGAAGCCGCCGATCCACCCCAAAGATGAAGGTTTCGGAAATACGTATGAGTGGTCTGCGGTGTTGCAAACGACGAATCCGAGCCTACAAGAAGGTTTTAGGCCAGAGAATGGCGCATAATGGTTCCCTTACCTCCAAAGAACGTTCTATGACAATGATCAGCAAGACGTATATTACTCGTGATCGGGTACTCACGAAAAATACATTCCATTCGCCACCAACGAAGAGCGACTGCGAATTTGCAAATTGGTTTCGTTGATGGCCAACAGATCATTAAAACTATAGGCAATGTCACATAAAAGCTCTGAATGCAATGGAACGCACGCACTAGAGTTGAACATTGCCATTGGCCAAATTGGGTGGATTGTTCAACAAAACAAGCAAAGTTATGCGATTCCACCTAGGGCGTGTTCAATGTTAGCCCATGACAAGTACGGTCAACTTACTGTCCAGCTTTGAATGAGAAAACTCCTCTGGATATACTTATTCCAAAATCGCTGTTGCAAATGATATTCTGTTCATTGCATAGTCCATTAGGTGTAGGTATGTACGCGTAAACTGCACACTCATTAGCACAATATAAAATAATGAAGAACAGCTTGCCATACCTTCCCCTTCAGCACTCTGCCTCCACATAACCCTGGTGCTAAAGCAGCTTGTGCCATTCGATTTACTCCCGCCACTGCATCCTGTTGTTTCCAACCCACCTCTGAGTCCGGGGAGCTTCCCGCCCTTGACCCAGTCAAAGTTGCTATCAAAGGCCACCTCGTAAGACAATGCCATGGAGTTGAACGAGGCGCCGTCAGAGGCGTTCCACAAATTTATAAACTGCGTGCCTCCGGTAGCATGAGAGAAGCTGCCCTGAGGATATGTCACTTGAAGCACAGGACCTGAGGTGTTGCTGGTGATAGTGCTTGGCGGGGGCTCGTTAGGGAAGGGGTCGTCTACAAAAGCGATATCCTGAGGATTGTCTTGAATCCTGCCCTTGCTAAGGGACCAATTTGAGACGATAAAGGAGGCGGCATCCCCCGAAGCCTGTGTTGCAGAAGGAAAAGGGAAAGAGGTGCTAGTAGTGAGAGCGTAGCTGGCAGCAAGAGACTCTGCCGGGATCTGTTGAGCGTACGAGGAGATAGCCAGCGCCGAGAGCGCAAGCAGTGAGGAGAACATTGGGAACCGGCCCAGAGAAAGATGCGCATCGCTTTGTCACCTTTAACGGTCATGCCAGACCGCTCTGACAGCGCGTCGCAGCAGCCCCTCCTCAGCGACGGCGACGACGACACGTCCTCGCCTCAGACAGGCCATACTGTAAGGTTTAGAGAGGACGTCCAGGTCATCGGTCCATCTCTGAGGTCCACTATCGCCAGCCGTGAAGCAGGTAGGTACGTGTTTTCTGCTTCGACCGTTCTTTACAACTATTTGACAACATACAAGAGTATGAACTCGACACCGATGAATTGGACGACCATGGACAATTACACCATGAGCAATCTATGCCTCTGCTCGTGGGCCTTGTGGATTCTTCCGCCGCACGACATAGTGTGGACAGACCCGTCCCGCTGAGTTCTTCCGGGGACTTTGAATCCGTCGATCTGGAAGCCATCTCAGCAAAAAGAACAGCAGGAGGAGGGTTGCTTGATTCCGTAGCCAATATGGCCAATTCCATCCTCGGCGCAGGTGGGTATGCTACCGCATTTCCTCTGCATCTTTCTCAACGGTTCAAATAGGAATCATTGGTCAGTTTACGTTCAGCGCGTTCCGCCTTTAACTTATCCATAACAAGGCCTTCCGTATGCTGTCAGCCAAGCTGGATTCTTCACGGGTCTTTTTCTACTCATCGTCCTATGCGGTGTCACAGACTGGACAATACGCCTAATCGTTCTCAATGCCAAGCTAAGCGGAAGGCACACCTACATTGGCATAATGGACCACTGCTTTGGCTCCAGCGGTCGTGCCGCTGTGTCCTTCTTCCAGTTTGCATTCGCTTTCGGGGGGATGTGCGCTTTTGGTATCATTATCGGCGACACCATTCCTCATGTTATCCGTTCGGTTTTTCCAACTCTACCGAAGAAGCCTTTTCTCAGAATCTTCGCAAACAGACAATTTATCACGTCAATGTGCACTATCTGCGTTTCATACCCTCTCTCCTTATATCGGGACATCCACAAACTCTCTAGAGCATCCGGACTTGCCCTCCTTGGCATGATCATTATCGTCATATCAGTTATAATCGAAGGCCAACACGTTCCACCAGAACTGAAGGGCGACCCTTCTAAGCGCTTTAGTATCATAGAACCCGGTATATTTCGAGCGATTGGTGTTATCAGTTTTGCATTTGGTATGGTACTCCCGATCTATAATTTTACAGCAAATTTTAATTTTTGGATCCTCGTAGTGTGTCACCATAACTCTCTACTGATCTATGGCAGTCTGCGTACCCCGACGCTGGACAGATTTGCAAAAGTGACGCACATTTCTACGTTTACTTCTCTGGTGTCATGCCTGACACTGGCTATATCGGCATACGTTGTATTCACCGACAAAACGCAGGGCAATATACTCAATAATTTTCCGGCAGTATGTATCCTTGCCATGTTTGATTAATCCCTACCGGCCTGACTGTAACTTTGCTATTGGCAGGATGATACAGTTATTAACGTGGCGCGGTTTTGCTTTGGTCTCAACATGTTCACAACGTTGCCTCTAGAGCTTTTCGTATGTCGAGAGGTAGATGCACTTTGTTGTTGCCCAAATTGCTTCATGAAGCCTGACTACCCGGACCAGGTCATTGAACAGTACTTTTTCTCGCACGAGTCCTTCAACATGCAACGGCATGTCTTCTTCACAACAGTCATCCTTTTCGCCTCCATGTTTGGTACGTGCTAGTGCTCCTGTACTGCTGCTGTTATTGAGGGGTGTTTCAGTGGCTTTGATTACCTGTGACCTTGGCGTCATGTTAGAGATAACGGGCGGTGCATCAGCAACTGCACTTGCTTTCATTTTCCCTGCCATTTGTTATATAAAACTCTCGAACGGCCAACATCCTTGGTACAACCGAACGAAGCTACCTGCAGTTATTTGCGCTGCATTTGGCCTCGTTGTCCTGTGTATCTCCCTTTTCCTTGCTCTCCAAAAGGCATGGACTCCAGAAGGGGATGTTAAAATATGCGGATAGGAAACTTTTCCTTGCTTATAAAAGGGTACCTGCGGGGGGAATGTGTAGTATACCAGCAACGATAGCACGGACTACAAGTAGGGTAACAGTCATGTCACTACATTAGTATCATTCATTAATTATGCTCCCTCCATGGCCTCTTTTAAGCCAGGGACCTTGTCCAAAGCCTCCAATTGTGTGCCTTTGGCAACACTTTCTCCAGCCATCAGTGGACAAACGTCAGATTCCTTGTAGTTACACCAGAGGCGTTCAATACGTTCACTTGGACGTTGATCAGGGTAAGAATCAACCGGGTCGCACACCAGCACCCAAATTGCGTCATATCCGCCAGCTAAGATTCCGGGCGTCCATTATTAAACCCGAAATAATGACAGCACTAAGGGTTCTCACCACCTGGAACACCGCCTGCAATAACCCCAGCTTGGGCGACACAGGTATCAAGTAATTTCGTTTGCTCTGGAGGTTCTATCGGTACTCCAGACAAGTTTCCCATTTCTCTCATCTTGGCGCGGATAGCCTTGACAGATAATTAGGATGACATTATATGTTTGCTATGATAGTTCACCTGAGAAATCCGATGCACTTCATAGAACGAGGCCACGATTGGCAGTTCTGCAGGCGGCTGCCAGGGATTCGCTTGCCACTACACCAAATATCAATCCATCTGCTCAAAGCATATGTAAAATGCAGTAATTCACACCTGAACGGGTTGTAACGAAGAAATGTACTTGACTGCACTCTCGTAATTCTTCGGGTCGCTTGTATGCAACTTGGACAGATGCGAAAGTGTTTGCCCTAATGCTTGATTCAACTGGTCCAGCGACGTCCAAAGCGCATGTGCTACATATTCGTCCTTTGTCGAAAAAAAAAACCTCTGATATTCACGGTTTGTGGGCTCACCTTCCTTCCCATTTTCTCTTCTCCATTTCAGGACTTTCCCAGCAAGAGATGGGGTATCGCTTCCGGCAGCAACGTCTGCCAATACAATTCGCGTTAACGGAGGAAGAGCGAAAGGTTCAACACGATGATCCCATGCTTTGTTCCGTGGAGAAAGAACAGGGAGTAAGGGTTGGGACACGACCTGTAATAACATATGAAGAGAATATATGACTGACAGCAACAACCAGCACCTACACCATCGCTCTCCATGACGGCTTGTATAACAGAAGGAGTGAACCGCGTGTATATCTGGCTACCGAACACAGCAGCCGCGACATCGAAACCACTTCCAACCTTGCCTTGGGCAAGGCAGTGGATGTATTGTGCGAGATTATGAGCAAGCTGCCTTCCTTCGTGTCCGCCGTATTCCCCCCCATCGGATGGCTGGTCTGGAGAGTCTCCCAATGATGTTTTAGATATGGCGCCGAAGTGGACGAGGAGTGCAGAGACGAGTGAAGTGATAAGTGCCGCTGAAGAACCAAGGCCGGTCTTGTGTACATCGGTCAAGGTGGTCCCTAATGGCATAAAACGGGGCAGTTGCGCCAGGGATGCCACCGTCCTCTGTAAATTAAGCTGTGCGAGCTACGGACAGATTATCAACCAGACAATAAAATGCAATGGCGATTGGAGGGATTACGTTTGCACTTTGGGAGTAAAAGTCATTATCACCGAGGATCGCAATCTCGAGGCCCGTCGACAGGGCTGTCTTGAGTGATGAGGTGCCATTAACTTCTGCGACTAGTGTCAAGGTATGCTGAAGGGCAAGATGAACGAATTTGTTTTTGGTTGTTCTGAATATAACATTACGATAACGATAACGATGAGCGTGTCGTGATGATGGAAATACACTGACCCCGATGAGGCGGAATCCACAGATACGGCTGGCTCGAATGACGCGGTGTATTCCCATTCAGCACCGATAAACTGCGGCGACCGAACGCGAATACGGTTAGCGACACCGGGGAAGCTGTCTTGTATGGTCGTGAAGAACCGCGACGAAGTTGAGATCACGGTGCCAGAGTACGCAGAGTCGAGCACGAGATAGCCGCCTGCTATCAGGACTTTGCCTGGGGCAGAGACAACGGTAACGGAAGCCATTTTGTGGCTTTGGCCTTCTTCTGGACCTTTGGCTTTATAAATGGTATCGCAGAAGCTTTTGCCCGAGCCGTCTGTTTCCTAAACGACGATTTTTACAGTTTTTCCTATATTCTATCGCCCTAGTCCTCCCCGCTCAAGCCACGCCTTTTGCTGACCACACGTAACGTTTGTGCAACCCGGACACCGAAGCCCCATCTGCACACTAGTATTCCCCCTCCCTGCACTGCACTCACGGAGGTGTTCCGCCACAATGTTGGCAAGCGCACGAATAAAAACAGGCGAATCGTTTAGCGATTCCGCTCGGTGAACTTCAATCCCATGCTATGCATATTTTATTTAGCTCAGCCTGCTTTGGTTCTTTGGGTAATGAAATTACCTCTTTTGCTTCCGTACCATATTCTAGGTCCAGCTCGTATAATGTCTCTATGTGATCACTGGTGAATGCTATCGGTACTAATACCACTTGTTTTTTTCCGAGACGTGCCAAACCCTTGAGTGCCTCGCCTGTTTGCATGCCCATCCAAGCGGATGGTCCGACCTGCGACTGCCACACCAATCGATAAGGATTGGAATGACCGAGCCGTTCCATTACAGCAGCGACCGAAGCCGAAACTTCCAATACATAAGGATCACCCCGGTTTACGACAGACATTGGCAACGAGTGTGCCGAGAATAAAATTACTGTTTCTGCTCGGGTGGAGGCGGGAAACTTGGCCAGAGCTGCCTCCACATTCTGTGCGACCGCCTGGAGAGTTTGACTTTTTGGTAAACTTACGAAACAGATCTCTTCT
>QFEO01003143.1:0-13184 GCA_003316615.1 Amanita pseudoporphyria
TACCCAGGTCAACGATCGTCTAGTCTTTGCGACTCACCAGGTACACGTTGAGTGCGCTCTAGCTCTCTCCAAGTAATGGCGAGCTATGATCAAGAGCGCCACCAATTAGAAGGGAAGCGAGATGAAAGATATAAGGACGGAACTCCTACACACCAGTCGACGCCAGGCTTCGTATGAAATTCAAAGTCGGCCTTGATAGACGTGGCGTGCTATTATATCTTTGCTTCTTTCTCCAGCTGAGCTTGTACAAGCGCTTGCTACTGTTTGGTCAATGTCATGGTCTCAGATCCCTTGTTCGCGAGAGACTTTCGAATGTCTTCCCATTTTGTAATGCCCGCACCTTTGCCTTTGACTGACCGAGCTCCCGCCTTGTTGGGATAGGACCGATCTGTGTCAATAAGCACAGTTTGCTGTGTAAAAACATGTCTATCCCGCCGTCTACATATATCGTCCCTTCTAGAGAGTTCTCCATATGTCAAAGCCCATGTCATCCAGCCCTTGACTAAAGTCGGATCCAGATCTGCGCGTAACTGATCATATACTCTTAGTAACAAGATCTCGGGTGACACAAATGCCAAAGTTTGGACCGCGTTGTAACTGACCTCCTGGAAACCCATTCTAATTGACTGTCCCTGGTGTACGTGTAACGAATCTTGACATGGGATATAGTTACGGCCACAGGGAGGAGTCCACAAGGGTCTGATATATCAACAATAGATATAATGGCTTTGGACAATCGGACGGAGTTCGATATGAGGCGGAACGGAAGTTCTGGAGAGAAGGACCGGGTTAGAATAAAGCACCACGATTCCATGCCTTTAACCCTTGAGAGAGCCGATGCGGTGTAAACTATACCGAACGCAAGGCTCGTCGCACGCGAACCAAAGCACCCTTCTGCGAGGATGACTTTGCCTGCTCCGAACTGGTCGCCGTATGTATAATAATAACCTGAGGGCTCACATAAGCGATATCGCGTCTTGTTCCGAGTCCTGATTCTACTGCCCTACCACAGTACATGCTTCGTTTGGCGACCCTGCCGCCTCAACTTCACGTTCTTGTACAATGCCGATTAACAAGCGCAGCATTCTCTACTAGTTCAAATACAAACAACAGATTTCACCGATTCCCATTCCCAAATCATCGCAAACCCACCCCTCACCAAATATTCCATTTACCCTACGGTGCCTCTCAGAGAGACATTAAAGCTAGATGTCAGCCTGGTCCTTCTTTCGTACAAGTCTGATAATAATGTTTTTGTTGTGATGGGACGCGTTGCTCAGACTATGATCTCGTGCGGATATACCATCCTGACTCGCCCCATTGTCGGACTTTACCTCCAGAAGAGCGACACTCGCGTTTCCAGGCTATAGCCGCTGCGTACGATGCGTTGCGCGGTAAAGGGAGATTCGAAGGTGGACGCAATTATCGCAATCCGTCGGACGATCCATTCGAGTCCGAACTCACTAGGAGAAGAAATGCGTTCTGGGCTCACGCAAGTCGTCAGCCTGGCTACGCAGAACATTTTGCACGGCAGCAGCAGGCGAAAGACGCATGGAGCCCGAATCGAGAGAATTCTCTTAAGGATTGTGCTATCATTATTTTCGGAGTGCTGGTAAATAATTCGAAATTGTTTTAAAAAATGGTATATTGTTAATCTTCTTCCGACAGTCGCTCGTTATAGGGATTGTACCAGGATTCATCGCCTTTCCGACGTATTTGGATAAGCGCCATAATCAAGCTGCAGCTGACCTCAAACAGGCTCGAAGTGATGCACGCGAATTTGGAGATATGCGTATGGCGGAAATTCGTAGACGGGTACAGGAGATTAGATCCCAAGGACCATGATGACCTACTGTGTTCGGCCGTTGCTGAATTAGACAACCTTTGAAACAATCAGTGCCCACGCTACGACTCGTTACCCCGCCGACTTATACTGCGCGCATTTCGGAAGCGTAACAGAGCCATTCAAGGTCTGGCTCATGGCGTTAAAGTATATATCGATGGCGCTATCGTCAAGGAAGTCGGCCAACGCAGTCGTTCGAAGTCACCCCTAATTGCGTATATCCCCTGCTGAATAGAATATATATATAAGAGGTAGTCCTGTACCTTCCGCTCGGATCAATACATTTCTATGTTATCCGATCGATCACTAGCACTGCTGCTGGCTTTAGGGGCTCCAGACGGTTATAAGAGGGATTCCCCTAGGATGACGCAACCCACAGCGCAACCATCAACTCGTCCAATGGTATCGCTCTTGAGACGCGTCAAGTTACTCTTTTCTTCTAAACCCAAGTGCGAGTTGCCGGTTGTCCTGACCAAAATGGACGATCATGTAGTGTCGCACGTTAAACTGCCGAGCTTGATCTCCGCTCGTTCGAGGAAAGCGACTTGGAGATACGAACGCAACTATTATGACTATTACAATATTAGCCTGGTATAGAAGTTTTCCAACTGTAAGTCCAGCATGTTTGAGCTGTACATCATTTCACTATTTTACTTTTAGTTCGTCATCTAAGCGCTGGGCCTTTACATTACATTGCGTTGGTCACAGGCCCGAATCCGAAAAGGCGAACTATGGTTATTGTTTTTATTAGGCCAAGAATAATGAGAACGACATAAAGGAACGAGCACCTACTAGTAGTATTGCCGATGTGACATTTCCGTAACAATACTACCAGACGCAAGAATGCTTTGGCGAACAGTGAACATAGATATATGGTGCAGCCGTTAAAGAAACGCAATGAGTCTAAACGACAATATGTCCTCGACTCGGATTGTGATGACGAGCTGAAGCGCGACAACGAACACAAGACTTCAAAGCTTGGTTGGAGGACTACTTGCTTGATACGGTGTTCCAGGGGTGAAGTAGAGGTAGAACTATAGGGTATTGGGCTTATAGAGCTGGCTACGTTGTGTGAGGCGCAGAGCTAGGATCACAACGACGATCATTCTGTTGTGCGTTTCTTGCCTTCTAACCTTAGCAGTTTTGAAATATCGGTTCCCGCATTTAAATTTACCAGTGCAGCTGGATTGCGTGAGAGCTTTTGACTTTGCTATCACAGAAATGTCAAATTGCGTTACTTAATTCAGTTGCTCGACAAAACGAGAAAGATAAATGAGAAATATCCGCGTTCATTGATTAGCGTCTAACACTCTGTCAAATTTGGTTACCCCTTTTGCAATTCTTGCGTAGAATACTGACTCACATCTTAAAATATATGCCATCGTCCTCTGGTACACCATCCTCCATCGTGTGCAGCTTGAAATGCTGGATGATCTTCTCCGGCAACTCGTCGAAAGTTCTCAAACTATGTGTGCTGTTGAATCTTGACATTGACTCAGGCACCTAGTTGATTTTTGATTTAAGCCGTAGGTTAATTTTACGTAGTTGGTCTTACCATCCCAGCACTGGCATTGAAAAATAGCTCATGTCTGAGCTCGTTAATCTTGATGACCAAGTCAACCCCGAGCTTTCTCCCTTCCTCGATGGTAAGTGGCTTCTCACGTGTACATAGCTCACTATATGCTTCCATAACCCACGACATAATCCCGTAACGCTTTCCGAGAAGGGCTTTGTCGATAAAGGATGCTTTCGGAGTTATGTTATTCACTGCCAATTCGCAGATGCTTGTAAATTCTAATTTACACGCGAGGTTGAGGATAGAGATCCACTCTTCGGTGGAGGTGATATCGCACTGCGAAAACGAACTGTTGGCTTTCAGCCAGTATTCATACGGCAAGAGAATAGGCAACGTACGTTGGATATATGATAGAGAGTAGTCGGTCAAACTCAATCGTCGTTATGTCTGGCAAACGTATCGGACTTCGTAGTTGAATAGCAGAGGGTGCAGCGGACAGAACCGACGATTCAGATTTTATGGAAGTGAAGATTGCGAGGAAAAAAGAAGAATAATGTTCGAAGAAATGACGGTGGACCTTGTACAAGGTGTCCTCAACCTGTCAGTAGCCATTGTAAGCAGTATAACCTACAAATGCGGCGATCACACACTCACCAGGAGCTCTAGTGTGCCATCTGCGAAGTAAAATTTCGGATGTGGGGCCCGATCGTCCCGCGGTAAGGATGCCCAGGTTGCGACGGAATCTAAGCCAAAGCCATCTAAGTCCATCTCAGATCCTCCATCAGCAACGCTGGAACAATTCGCATTTGCAGAAAACATCAGCTGTTGTGTAGCAGGGTCCCACTTTCGCGCACAAGAACTTGTCACATTCGATAACATGTACTGAGAAGGCGAAGGTGCACCGCTCTGCACATTTGGACTGGGACGTGACGAGTTCTTGGCGGCGAGGTCAAAAGCCTCTCGAGGATTCGAGGTGGTATCGCTATTCGTGCCGGCATTGCCCTCGGTTGTCGTGCTCATATTTGTGGGGGTTGTGGGCACGGCTATGACCCGAACCGCTCCATTCACGCATTCAACGACATACCGAGTCGGATTCGAGGCAAGAGCAGAAGGTTTAAGTACCGGCTGCGTCTTCGCGTCTATGATTGGGTTTGCGACGGGATTACTTAGATTTGGCTTTTGCTGCTCTGAAGCCGTAGTCTTGCAAACTTGATTTTCAGGGTACCCCATGAAATCCCATCGAAGCTCTTTAAAGGCTCTTCGAACATTGAGGTTCAATTCCTCTTCAATATATGGACAACCGCCCGTTCCATGCCCGCCAAACCTTCCCTTCGTAGTAGCCATGGAGTGGTTTTGAAGTGGCCTGGCTGTAGACGAGTCACTGATACGTTTTGGTGTGTCAACCTGAGTTGAGCTTACCAGCAGTGCTGCAATTGACCATGGCGAGCTGGAACTAGGCGAGTGAAGAGGAATAGACTAGAATAAACGGTCAAATGCCATAATTCGTCTTACTAATCAATTAATCAACGTTGATCAAAGGCGTTTGGTTTCACTTTTCTGACCCTTCAATCGCAGGACCTGTGGGCTGCCAAAGTGGATTAGAATCCTGTTAAACTTGGCAATTACAACCGCAGCCTGCACAGGTAGGATCATTCGGAATGTCTAATCTGGAACATGGAAATAGATCATGAACCCAGACCACAACTATGATAGGACCTAGTGTCGAACAACCCCCTCTTTCCCTCACTCAGGTTCCAACGCCGCCTACGCGATATAAGTTGAGGCGATTGAACCAGTCTTAAATTGGCGTAACCGGCCTGTCTGAAACACGATCGTCGCTTTACCACGGATGAAGACCACATTGATGCCTGACTACCGCAGTATCACTGAAGGGGCATGCTGGAAATCATATGCAATGTCCATTTGGCAAGCCGAGCGGCAGATCATGAATGACATACCTTCTCCAACGACCGAAGGTCCAGAAGTTGAGTTGATGTATTCCATGACAAGTAGGATACCGCCGCAATCCGTAGAAGTATGGGAAACTAAATCGGGGACAGGCGAGAGGAATGACCATGACTTCCACAATTTTCTCGATGGATTGTATCCATTTATACTTTGAGTCTTGCCAGTTGTGTTCATGGTAAAGCCCAGTTGTTCATTCCTCACCAAGCCGGAGCGGTGCTCATACGACAAGGTAGAATCTTGAAAGTATCGCAGATTCAAACTTGAGTTTGAGCTTGGGTACCAAAATGTTGGCGTGGGAAGTACTGGTCGCTAACTGTGCTTCTGTTAGAGCGAGACATTGATCGTTGGTCTTTCTTTCAATAATGCCTGAAGCTGTATTTAAAAAAAACAAAGAAGATATCTCAAAATTCTCGACAGACGCTACTCGGGTCCACATTGCATCTTATTGTCGGTGCTATTTTCCACGAATTCCCCAGCCCAATGAGTGAGTGGATGACAGTCTGGCATGGTGCAGCGTGACGTTTCTTTGTTCAACTACGTAATAAAGTAGCAGCGAGCTTTTTTCGTTCTTGATGAAGCTGCTGCGCAAAGATATCAAAAGAAAGGGACACGCTGCATCCGCGTGCAATAGTCTTCTTTGATGGATAAAAGTGGGAACGGACTCGGTGAGGCCTGAAGTATAGCCGCAACACCCATGAACGACAACACGAGACTGGAAAAACAGGAAAGAATGGAACGAACAAACAGTCTACACTCTGAGGAGGTCATTTCTCCCTATGAAAAGCATGACGGTTTCTACCTTGACGAAGTATGCTTTGTGGTAAGCCGGAATATTCTGACACTTGCGTGTCGTTCATCATGACCGACCCAGTTTAACAATACAATCTTCAAGTTCCCCAAGGCATATTTACAAGATTCTCCCATATTTCAACAACTTTTCGAAAATATTTCTCTTAACAGTGGCATTCCAGGAGCTGTCTTCGCGGGTAACGGCTCGCCACTAAAACCATTCACTTGCGACCCAGTTAAAAAAGAAACATTCGCGCTTTTGCTGCAACTCACACGTGAGAGGTAAGATTCTACCACCACATTATACTTCACGCATTCTAATCTGCTGTACTTGACTATTCAGTTCCAGTTATTACACATCTCGAGTGACGAAGGAAGAGTGGAAGGATGTTCTCGAGCTAGCGTCTCAATGGCGCATGGACAAGGTTATGTCACTGGCAGTGAGCCATTTAAGCCTTGTGAATTTGGACGCCATTACCAAGCTGGAGCTCGCAAGAAAGCACGAAATTCGGGACAAGGAATGGCGATTTTTGGCCATCCGCGAACTAGTTGAGGATAACAAACTCTTAACAGAACAGCAGGCATGTCTCATTGGATGCGACGTTGCGTTACGGATCGCCAGATTGCAGGGTATGATCCACGCCAGAAGTAAAACCCCAATGAATGGTGATGACGATTGGAAGATGCTGGTGGACAGGCTGACGAAGGGAGGTACCCTCCGACGAAAGGTGCAATATATGGGGATACGGCCTGGCCTTCTCTTGTTCTCTTCCCCCTCAGCCAAACCACTAATACAAGCTTCGATTTTTTCCGCTTTAATGATCTTATTTGCCATATATCTAATACTGTCCTGAACCATAATTCCTCCGCCGCCCCCAAGGATGCCTGTCTTTTTCTTATATTCTCGACTTGTACACTGTTATATATTGAATGTAAAAATCAGGTGCATGGCTATTACAAAACGACTCAGAGAAATTCAAGGAGTACGGTGCGTACCCATCTCATTGTTTAGTCGAAAAAAAAGCTACGCTTCAAACGGACGTCATATAAAGGTCTATCGTAGTTTCTATGGAATTGTGGATCGTAATAAATTCTTAAAAAACGACGTTTTCGGCTACCGGACTTTCCCAAGCCCGCGAAGAACGGAAACGGCAATACGGACTCCCCACTTGTTGTCAAGGCGGTAGACGAGCTAGACTTCAGACGTGCCTCCAAAGCAGGCAAAATACTTTTGGCAAAGCCATTTTCTTTTTCCGATGAAGGAATACTGTCATCTTCAAACAAAACAGAGTCAGCCAAGGCACAGAATGCGCGCTTAATATTCGGCTTTGGAATTGTTCATCTCCTTCGCTATTAGCGTTGCCGTCTCTGGTGGAGACGGTTCGTCAACAGCCGGCTCCAAGAGCACCGCAACGTGAGGTGCCAGGACAGCTGTCGCTTGTTCCTGCGTTTGAGCCTCTTTGGCCAAAATGGGGGGGTCTGGACTAGGTCCGTAGAGAGCTTTAGATTCGGCGTGAGCATCAAATACAAGGCAATTTTATATTCTGGACCTGTAGAGCTTCCAGTCTAAGGCAGGTTGAGGAATTCAGCTACGGCCACAGGGAGGAGTCCATCAGGGTCTGGTATATCAACAGTAGATATAATGGCTTTGGGCTATTAGACGGAGTTCGATCTGACCAGAATGTTGCTGGTTGACGAGTTGTGTTACGGGCTGGCGGAACGCGTCGAATCTATGGGATGCTTGTATGCAGCGAGAAACTACGTGGTACTATAGAGACAGCCCTCATTTCAGAAAAGGTATTCACCTGGAAGAGAATTTTCCGGAGAGCGTAATAGAACTTTTTCAATTGTCTGGGGAATAGTTTTGATCATCCATACTTTCAGACGACCGATCCCACGCTCAAGAAGGCCATGATTTCCAGCATGCCCCCTCAGCGACACTGCGGTAGTCAGGCATTAATTGCAAGCCGAGCGGCAATGGACGACATAATTTTTCTGAAGACAGAAGGCTCAGAAGCTGAGTTGATATATTTCATGACAAGTAGAATACCGTACAAATCGAAGGCGGGCAAGACGGTAAAGAGGAATGACTACGACGTCAACACCGTTCGTGATGGCTTGTATCCACTCATATTTCGACTCTCGCCAGTTGTATCCATCGTAAGGACAAGTTGCTTGTTCCTTGCCAAGCTGGAGTGGCAATTCCGGTTATTACATGTCCCGAGTACGAAGGAAGAGTGGAAGGACGTTCTCGAGCTAGCGTCTCAATGGCGCATGGACGAGGCGATAGCATTGGCAGTGAACCATGTAAGCCTATTGATAATCACTCGGATTTGGAAAGGCTTTTTGTGGTAGAGATACGCAAGCAGGCTGGAATCTTCATCAGGTGCTGCCAGTGATCATCATGAGCGCTTGAGCATCAAAGGGTAAGATGCGTGTGACTGGGCTGTGACACGACGCGCCACTTTAAGCAGTGCCAGATATGAAACTCCATACACACTTAAAACGCGGGGCGACGGCTATATCGAGAATACTTCCGGTTGTTCCACTTCTTGGAAAAGTGGCGTACTGTGGTGTCAGGCTCTACAGCCATTCATGCACACTTGCCAGCTATATACATGACATACAAGGCCTAAACAGGGTGACGCGAGGTGTGTGCTAGACTCACATTTTCCAAATAACTAAAGTATCTCGCTATTTTTGCACACTCTAGTCTGTGCGCCGACGTGCTGTTTTCGGGCTCTGAACCTAGGAACCTAACGTTATTTCTGAATATACACTACTGTAAGTAGGAGGCAACCACTCATTTCCGCTTTTCCTCAGAACGAAATCAGATCATTATCATGCGGACACCGTGCTTGGTTGTGACTCAGGGTTGCTCGATCGTCACGGTGGTCGATTTCTAAAAGATGTATAAAGGCGCCTGTCTTGTCACCACATTCAGTGCGACGAAATTCCGTTGAACCTGAACAGGCTAATGGATAGAGCAGTTGCTGGGCAACAACAGAACTACAACATCGATATTAGCCCGGTATGCGTTAGAATGTATCATGTGTTGCTCGACTTATTGACAAAGATATTAGTCCATAGGCTCTGTGCCTTTGTATGACGATATCGTGTACAAAGACTGGAAAAGACAAATAGACAAGCTTTTTCATTCTGTGAGTAAATCACAAGTACACAAGCGAGACTGACTGGGTGACACTTCAGGCGCGCTTCGTTGTTCATGTCTCCGGAACATTCTTCGACATACCACCGACGGACAAGTCCCTATGCACGCCTTCAGGCCAATGCTTTTCTGAGATGTCCATCCTAACAGGCTTCACCCTTGGGTGTCTCACCGGCCTTCTTTGTATTAAAGGCCAAGACTGGTTGCGACAACACTTGAGACATCAGAAACTATGTGTGAGAAGGGGTGTACGATTATCTGGGCGAAGCACTCCAGTTCTCATTGTTGAATTTCTTGTATTGTCACTGACTTTGGCAGTCTTGACATTGATCGCTGGAGTGGTAAGCTTCCTACGAGTCTTTGGGTTCAGGAAGTTGCCCTGGTTGTCTTTTGCTCTTCATATGATCGCGTTCGCATTCCCATCTCTCACGAATTTGTACTTGTAACTGGTACTGGTAGTTAGTAGAAGTATAAAGTAATGTATTCGATGAATAACTCTTGCGACTTTAGCCGCTTGGACACCTGTAGTAATAAATTGTGCGCATATCTATAAAGGCTTTGGCTATTACAAGACATTGTCCAAGAGTATATAATTAAAGACCACATCCAACTCAATAGTCGCGATGGCACCTGCCTGAACACTCCCGTTTCGTCGTTATAAGCATACGCCGCAACAATCACCTCGTCTGTAGAGTTATCAAATGTGAACTCCTAGTGCTGTAAGTACCCGCACGTAATTGCGTCAAGATCCAGCCACTAACATACACCGTGTACTTCTTGCCGACACGAGTGATGATAGTGCCTGGTTTGACTTTCGATCCCCGCGGCACATTAATTACCTTGAAGAATGCATGGGCACCGATCGGCATAATTTTCGCAGGACTACTGATTTTGTCTGTCCAGATCCAATTCGAGTCGTCGAGCGACAGGTCACTAAAAGCAAGTGGTAAGGAATATCGTCGAACTAAACCTTCTCGGCCCCTGGGATCCCAAGGTGTTATTGCGAGCACACCAGGTGCCGTCTATAAGTATTATCTCGGAAGTTCCGTTATCATAAGTACCACTGATGGGGCCAGAAGGGCCGGGGGTGGGACCTTGGTTATAAGTGGCGGCAGCGAAGACATTCTGAAGGGGGCGACCGGTGAAGCCTGACAGTTGGAAACACTGACTCTTCTCCCAGCCGATCTCGTCGCCATTAACATACAGGACGTAGTTAATGTCATCCACGATGTATTTTGCGGAGACCGCGATGTTGGAGAGTGACAACAGAACTTTCTACGGAAAACATGGGCTATATGTGGCGGCTGAAGGAAATTCGGAGTTTTGTCGGTCCAAATCCGTTTGGAAAGAGAGAAATCAGGCGTAATAGTACAACGCGAGAATGACAAGAAGGAAAGCGGACAAAAAATGTTAGAAGGTATATATCGAATTAAAAAAACGCTTACCTCCGAGATCCATCTTCGAGATGTGTTGAAATTTTATCTAGGTGTTGGATTCGAGCGATCGGATGGATAGGCCAATGAAGACAACGACAGCAGAGACTGCTCACATGGCGATGAATAAGGGGTGATGAGAATGAAGGCAAAGAGGACGACGAGGGAGATGGGAGATGGAGGTGAGACGAACCGTGGTTGGATGGAATATGTATGAGCTGGCGCCGTGCGCCTATGCTCGCGATCTAGTGTCCAGGCGTTGTTATATTCGAGTAGATACTTGTTGTGCGTAAAACGTGGTTCCAATCAAAAGCGTCCGTTCTCGCGTATCAGTCAACAAGGGGGCTGCCTTCATATCGCGAAGTTCGTTGGGCTACTAAGCTCGTCAACGATTCGTGCATTGTAGGCTAATTTGTTTATGACATCCAACATGCCATTAACCATTCCTTGTGCCTTAGGAAAAGGAAATGTTGAGACCACGGACACCGGAAATCCGAAATGCCACTCATGCCTGAATCACATTGACATCAAAAGTGTTCAATCAACCTTCTATTTTTTACCTACCGCCGCAAGCAACTGTTTTTGTATGAAGGTTCAGTCACTAGCAAGTAATTTTGGGGTGGGGAATGGAGTCATCCGCAGTTCCATTAATTTCCTTTTTCGTATTGCCCAGTTTGGATCAACCACTGATACTTGGCATCATTCAATACTGCAGGGCCGAGCTTGGCCGACAGAAACCACTAAACAAGGTGGGATTGCCGTAAAACAAGGTACTAGGTACGCGAAGCACTGCGACCCCACAGGAAGACATGTTTGTACTAGCATGACAAGTTACATGAACAATAATATTTCTAGGCTTCCTTGCCAGTGGGTAAATGCGACGAATCAATAGTTCACTTGAGTCAAACCTCTTTGTGAAAAGAGTAGACCGGGGTACCTCAGAGTTCAGCGCATTATTGGACGTCAAGTATAGTATTATATCCACGAAACTTACTACTGAGTAGCCATACGAGGCGTCTTTGATGGAACATGTATTCTTAGACCGGGGAGATGTTGGATAGGCAATACGTAAACTGTATAACTTCATTCTACCTTCCCTCACTTGTACACAGAGCCAGGAAAAAGTAAGCAATGGCAGTCTCCCTCCGGAATTTACACCGTCTTGGTCGTCAGAGGCCGCTCGATTGTACCTTGCCTCCAGTTCAAAAAGAGACATATCCTCAGTACTCATCGACAACGACATGGAATTTTCGACTATACGTGACCAACCATAGCCGTATGCTACAAACCATGGACCACAGCTTCGGGATGCTCGGGACAGTTTCAAACACGAATTTGTCGTGATCTATTCGAGGGGCTAACGCCGATGCGATGTTGTAAAGCGTTGAAGATAGGATAACTACTGTTGATGACAAGAGTCTCGGCGGTTTTTGCCAAGCTACAACGCCTTTCCTTTTTTACAGGTTGCCGTCAGCGGCTATTATGACTTGATTATCATTTTTCCAGGCCTGTAAAAACATATGCGATGCTGCTTACAGTGCTCTCATTAGAAGTTTGACGTCCCAGGAGCATGCGAAGGTCTGTATGCGACGACGGCACTTCATTCTTGAGCTCTAAGAACGTGAAGTCGACGACACCTCTGGCGAATGAAAAGGCCACGGGTAATCCAAACGAATGTCAAGCACTGGTACAAAGCATACCCCATCTATCCTTTCGTTATCAAAGCTCCGGATGTAGACATTGGACACAACAATCCCCCTTTCGCATTTCCGGGTTCGTATTCCATATTTAGGTTATCGCATCGCAAGCTTTCCGGATATCAGGCCATATGACATATGACTAACCTTGAATGGGGGATAAGTTCCTTTAACTTAGATCTACGACAAAATCTAAACTTTGATTTGTCCAGGATGTAAATGCGCTAGGCCATATTGAATATTCCGGCCTGGGGGTACTCTCTCTCATGACTGTCAAAAATCTGATTTTCTCGACACACCGCGGAACACCGTGACACAAGTATTCTTGGCTGAATGTTTATGCATCCGAATGCCGCATAATACCAATGGGCTCGGCCCCTTTAGAAGCATGATCGTTCATGTTCTCGAACTAAGGACCACCTTCCTGGACAAGCATGTAACTGTCAATAGCAACACCAAAGACAGATTTCGAAAGAGACTCATTTTGTCAAGTAGCCAAATTCGCTCATCCGACTTAGAATGGAACATGACCTTGGAGAGCAAAGTGTTGATTAGGGTATCGGTTAAGAAGTAGAAATACAGTTTTAATGTTAAGAAACCCAATGTAGGATGCGGGAGCGTCCGGTATGATCAGCACATGCACTCTGAATGCCTTTATTCACAATCGGAATTATCCATTCGAGACTTCCGTTGCCGCACCTGAACTCCCATGACCACTCACGTACATCCCCACATGAGTCTTGACAAGATGCTTTACGACGGCTGCATC
>QFEO01003153.1:0-12624 GCA_003316615.1 Amanita pseudoporphyria
ACTTATGCTAAGTACTGGGGGTGGTGCAAATACAGATATTGACAAACTCCAAAAGAAAACTTTGCTATGTCAAAAGAGAAAGCTTTTGAGGTTCTTGATGCATGTCCTCCTGAAGTCATTCAAAGGTTTATTAATCAATCATGGAGATTTATTGATGCCTATAGAAATGGGCTAACAGGCTGGGCTGCAGCATGGGCTGTGAGGAAACAGAAGGGTCATCAAAGTGTTTCAGAGAAGGCCATGAAGGCTTTGGAAGAGGTAAAGGGGAAGGCAAGGTAAAGATTATTGTAGATGCTTAGTTTTTGGTGAGGTACATGGGCTTCATGAAAAAAAGTTTGAAATGTTTTGCTCCAAAAATTTGGCCGCCCCCCAAAACAATTCAGGAAAAATATGAAAAAATGCTAAATCAACTCCTTTTCACTGTGTAAACATGATCCTGCAAAATCAGAAGATTTCCACAAGCCATTCTCTCAGAATAAAAAATGTGGACTTTGGTTGTCCACATGTTATAACAGAGAACACTTAGTATTACTTGGACTAACAGGACTTGTGGGTCAATGACAAGTCCAGCATCAACAAGCATCGAATACCAAATGTATAGTTCAAGGCACTCGCATACTAGGACTAAGTATACGAGTGTGAGGATGATTAGATTCAGCATGATACTATGATCAGCCTTGAGCACAATGTAGAAGGTAACGATCTAGATTGGTAACAACCTAAGTTGAACTTAGGTTCTACTACTGTACATTGGGGTCCTTATATACTAATGGAGACCGGTGTCTAATAAGGGCAAAGAGAACATAAGAATGCATAAACAAGTCTGTGTGTAAGTAAACGATGAGGTCATATAGAAGGTGATGGAAGGAATGACGTATGGGTTATGTTATAGGTACATCATAAGTAAGAATGGGAGTCCATCAGAGTCTGAGGAGATAAACGGTAAAAAGTAAAAGTACATACAACAACATCCTGAACTCGTATGGTTGTAACACTAGCTCTTCATTAGGGAAGTTGTCCACAACTTACACTTCCTTTAATCCATCATGGGTTCACCAGTCATATTGGCAATAGTGACTGGGTCATCATCCCAAGGTCCTGAATACTGGTTGTAGTTTTTGAGGGGAGAATCCTCGACATAAGGCTTTGCACAAACTTTACCCTTGTGGTTATATGGGGGGTTGGGTTGAATAGTGTTGGGGTGGATCATGTGGCGATTGTTGTATTCATGGTAGTCTTGGTCAGTTGCGATGCCGAGCATCATCTTTGTGTGTAAATTGTCCTTCAGTGGTCGTCCTATTTCTTTGGATATCGCCTGAAGTTGGGATGAAGATGAGGAGGGGATAGCAGGGGGCAAGCGTGTGATGAGTTGTTTATTGTATCGCTTGATGTCCTTTGGTGACATTGGTTTGCCTGTGATAATGTTCTTGACTGAGTGTTGTGGTAGTGTTGTTTTAATTGGAAGCTTCTTCTGGGCGGTAACAGGAGTGTCATCCTTCGGGTGGTTGATGGTAAGGTGTCCTCTGCTGTTGCAAATGAGACAGTTTCATTGTTTATTGAGATTGGGGGCAATACAGGTGTAGGGGGCCTCAGGTTTTCGTATGGTATTGGTACCTTGTGGCAGTGTATGAGGTCGGTGATCAGCTGCAGGTAGGGTTGTTGCCACAGCGCTTGGACGTAATTTCCTGTGATTACTGAACTTGTTGATTGCAGTAGCGATTGTCTGAGCCTGCGAAGCACCAATGATGAATCGAGGGATGTGGTTCAGCCGGATAGGGAAGATGGTGGTGCATCCAACTGTTTGCTGTGCTGCCAGGTTCCTGATTTTCTTGGTGTGATATTTGATGTTGGTGGCATAGTCCAACACATCCTCGCTAAAGTGTACTGCTCGGAGACAGTCAGGGGTGACATATAATGGAAGGTGCCAGGTTGGGTGTTTAAGAAATTGCTGGACATTTCTCTTGATGTGAGAGACTGTGATTGAATGTCGGCGTACTTCCTCTATAGCTGGTACTATGTATTGTTCAATGTCTGCGCAGATAAGTCAATGTAAGAGATTGACTGTGAGCTGTAAAAGGTTGGGGCCATCGGCAGTCTCTACTGGCCAGATCATTATGCTAAGATTTGCAATTGTTTTGAGCAGGTTTACTGCGTTGAAGTTCCAGTTGGTGGTTGCTAGGGCTACTAGAGCAGCTAAGATTTCATGCTGTAAAATAAGGTACCAGATCCTGATGATCTGTTCCTGTGTTTCGCTGTTCATGGGGATTCTTCCATAGGAAACCATCACTTGGACATGATCCCAGATATCTTTGTACGTGGGTTGGTTGAACCTGGTGATGGTGGTAAATGGGTCCCAATCATAGAACCCAGAAGGGTTGGCGACATATCCAAGTCATCTATCTTCTTCTGTAATTTCTGTAGTGATTGCGCAAGGGGTGCTAATGTCCTCAGGAGGGGGAGCAACTGCTCGTGTGGCAGTGCTTTGTTGACTAGACATGATAATATCTGAGTCGTTACCAACTCAGATGAGCGGATGAGCAGTTGTAGCTCCATTTGAATGCTCATTATCTGGTAATGTTGTGTCAGCATTTCTATCTGATGTGTAGTCAGGGGGGGCGCAATGCTGTGGTGTTTGTATGACGGTGGGGGCTTCTGCATTTGTGGCATCGATGCAGTTGCCAAGCTCGTCAACATAAAAGTCGTTTGGATCCTGTTTGTTATGGACAGTCACGGTTGTTACTTATCACATGATACTATCCCACCTTTGCGTACATATGTTTACCTTGTTCTATGCTTCTTACTCATCGTTCCGGACTATTCTATGGATGACTCAGATAGACTATTATTAGTACCTTGTAAAACATATATAAACCCCAATGAAATACTAAGGGAACTCAGTCGAGTTCTCTTAGGGTTTCCCTCAGTCAACTTAGTATCAACACGATACGACTCTCCCTAACTTCCGTCTTATTCTCTCTCTTAGTCCTTCATGGACTTAAGCTCTTCTACCTAAGTTCTTACTTGAGCTCTCAGCGTTGTGTCACATGGCCTGAGGTGGTTCTAACAGTAGAACTCAACTCCCCCATATCTGTGCCGTCGGCTGTCGTCATGACGCCAAAGGCTGAATAAAGGAATAACACCATATCAGCAATCACCCCGAGCACAGAAGCAACCCCAACATCTCAACCGTCTATTGAGGAGGAACCTCATGTATTCGGACCTCCCCCAGTACAGCTAGCTACACAGCACCCACTCACCCTTAACCCTAATAACCTCTTTAACTCCAACACGGAGCTTATTGGAGATCCTCTACCTGTATATTCACCACCACCACCGCCGTTTCACATGGCTCAGAACCAACAACCACAGTTTCCTCAAGACCCTCAGGATGAAGATCAGTTACCATACCTGCTTACTCCATCTCCGCTACCAGTAGGACCAAATAACGGAATGGGAGCACAGACGGTACCACAGGTACCAACGCCCAACTTGCAAAATCTCATGCAAACCATACTAGAACAACAACAGGCGATGCAGCAGATGCAGCACCAGATAAACAAGATATTCAACTCGCAGCATCCACAATCAGTATACGCGCCACAACCACAAATCCCTATTCCCACTACCACCTATGATTTTAGTCATAACGCACCAACATTTGGGTTGGAAACCATGTCCCAGGCCAAAATAGATGTGGCTAAGCCAGAACCATATGATGGAAGCCAGGACAAACTGGAATCATTTATAATCGCTTGCCGGCTGTTTATAACCCTTAAGTTAAGAAACACCACAGAAGCGGAAAAGGTATCCTGGGTACTATCATATGTTACAGGCGTAAACTCGGTACAATGGAGAGATAATTTGATGAAAGAGCAGGAATGAGGAAGCCGAACGTTCCCAAGATCCGTATCCGACCTGTTCTACCAATTACGAGTGCAGTTCGGAGATAGAGATGAACAAGTAACCGCTATCAACAAACTAAAAGTAATTCAACAAGGACAAAGGGACGCCCAAACCTACAGTCAGGACTTTAAGAATTATGCAATGAACTCAGGAATGGATAGAGTAGCGCTAAGGGAGATGTACAAAGAAGGTCTTAACTTTGGTCTATGACGAAGGATATTGGAAATGGACGTGGTACCAGCCACTTATGACGATTGGGTCCAAGTATCGGAACGACTGGATAAACAATGGAGGCAGGCTAAGGCGGAGGAAGCATATTACAAACAAAGGGCAAATAGAGGACAAACCACAACGCAAAAACCCAGAAATGCTTCTAATACGCAACAACCTAAGCTACCTGCCCAAGCCAATAACCAACCATGGACAAGTCAACCGACAAACTATAATCGACCTTGGCAACAGACAAATCAGGCTAACCAGCCCCGACCACAAGGAAATCCTAACCCAGGAATACAAGGGGGACGAGGGGCGCCAATGGATATAGATCGAAACCGAAGACCCCCTGTCTGTTGCTACAAATGTGGAAAGATAGGACACATGGCCAGAAACTGCCTGTCAACCTTAGATGTTCGAGCAATGACCTACGATGAAATGAAGGAGCATTTCAGCAAATCTAACAAAGATGAACAGGTTCCTGAACAGGGAAAAGGGGAAGAGAGTCAGCAGGGCCTCAACTGAACTCTCACAATAGGTATTTGGAGTTGGACATAGACACCATTATAGAGACAGATAGTGAGACCTTAGTCTCCTTGTCAGAGGCGTCCTTTGGGGATTGCAACCTAAAGCGCGGTCACACGAGAACCCAAGTGACGCTTAATTCCTCTAAAAAACAAAATAAAAAATCATTGTCCACCGATACACTGAGGCACTTTATCAGAGCTCTAGGGCCAGCCAGGGAAGTAACCATGAACGTTGTCATAGAAATGCCGGATACTCATTGGCAAGTCAAAACAACTGCCCTACTAGATTCGCAGGCGACCGGAATGTTTGTAGACCCCCGGTGGGTTAGCAAACATGGAATTAGAACCCAAAAACTTGATAAAGCTATACCAGTTCAAAATGTAGATGGGACCATGAACAAAGGAGGAAGCATCCAGCAAGAGGTGGACGTGATCATGCATTACGAAGGGCACCACGAACTAGCCACTTTTGAAGTTTGCGATCTGGGAAAAACCGATATGATCATAGGATCTACATGGTTACAACGACACAACCCAGAGGTAAACTGGGTAACTGGGGAAATAAAATTAGAACAATGTCCCAGATCTTGCGGTTTTAGGAAGAAGGAATTCACGAAACAAAAACAAATTGAATGGAGAAAAGCTCAATGATGGGAGCTGATGAATTACCTCTATGAAAAAGACAGAGAGGCAGATTTCGCCTTCTGGTTAGAAGAAAAGAGGGAAGGAGACAAGGATTTAACGTGGATAGAGGATATGAAACATCCCTGACACTATCATAATGATAAATACCCCTTCGTTCCCCTTAACTACATCAACGAAGAAGCCCCAAGGGTGCACCCAAGACAAGGAAACCAGGGGAGTATAGGAAAAATGAAACGATGGATAGGAGCAGCTGATATAAGCACGGTGCCGTCACTATTCCATCAATACTTATCAGTATTCGAAAAGCAAGCATTGGAAAGAATGCCTACTAGGAAACCTTGGGATCATGCAATTGAGTTAAAAGAAGGGTTTACACCAAAAAAAGGGAAAGTATACCCACTATCGCCAGATGAACAACACGAAGTTCAGGAGTTCCTAACGGACCAACTCCAAAAAGGATATATTAGACCATCAAAGTCACCACAAACCTCACCGGTGTTCTTTATCACCAAAAAAGATGGTAAAAAATGAATGGTGCAAGACTATTGGCATATAAATGAGGGAACTATAAAAAATAACTACCCTTTGCCGCTAATTTCGGAACTGGTGGATAAAGCAGGAAAAGCTAAGGTCTTCACAAAGATGGATCTACGATGGGGATACAATAACGTATGAATAAAGGAAGGCGATGAATGGAAGGCAGCATTCACGACATTCCAGGGCGCATACGAACCACTAGTCATGTATTTCGGATTAACCAATTTGCTGGCAACCTTCCAAACAATGATGAACGATCTGTTCAAAGATCTGATCGACACTGGAAAAGTAATCATTTACATTGATGACATTCTAGTATTTACAGACACTGAAGAAGGGCATGACAATATCGTAATGGAGGTGTTACAATGACTCAAGGAGAACAACCTGTTCCTTAAACCAGAGAAATGCAAATGGAAAGTGAAGGAAGTAGAATTTTTGGGGGTAATCTTGGGACCACACGGAATACGAATGGACCCGAAGAAGGTGGAGGCTATCCTGAATTGGCCCGTCCCTCAATCAGTTAAAGATGTCCAACGCTTCATGGGTCTCGCAAACTATTATCGACGATTCATTGAGGGCTTTGCTAAAATCGCCACGGCATTACACGCTCTAGTAAAAAAGGATAAACACTGGCAGTGGACCAGGGAAGCGGAACAAGCATTTCAGATGCTCAAATACAAATTTACACACGCCCCATTATTGGTAACCCCGGACGAAAAGCACCGCCTCCGAATAGAATCTGATGCGTCTGATTATGCCACTGGCGGCATCCTATCCATGTTATGTGACGATAACAAGTGGCGTCCAGCGGCGTTCCTGTCCAAGGCCCTTAATGAAACAGAACGTAATTATGACGTTCATGACAAAGAAATGCTGGGTATCATGTGGTGTCTCGAAGCATGGTGGCACCACCTGGAAGGCGCCCCATTACAGTTTACCATTTGGACGGATCATAAAAACCTCGAATACTTCATGAAAGCCAAGAAATTGAACTGCCGCCAAGCTCAGTGGGCCCTGTACTTGTCACGATTCGATTTCCAACTCAAACATAAAGCGGGGGTCACTATGACAAAAGCTGATGCTCTGTCCAGGAGGCCAGATCTTAAAGAGGGGATAGAGCTAGACAACAAGAATGTCATGCTTTTAAAACCGGAATTTTTCAAAATTGCAGCCTTACGACAGGGACAGTTGATGATAAGTGGAGAAGAGCAGGACATTTTAGCTCAGATACGCCACAATACGACTTGGGATGAACCAGTACAGAAGGCAGTTGATGCCATGAAAGCGGCGGGAATAAGGAAAACAGACGACCACGAATGGGAAATAGAGCAGGGGCTGGTACTAAAGTTTGGGAAAGTTTATGTGCCTGATAAAGATTCGTTAAGGACCAAGTTGATGAAACTGCATCATGACACGCCCATAGCAGGACACCCGGGTCAATGGAAAACAACAGAGTTAATCACAAGGAATTATTGGTGGCCAGGTATTACGGTGGATGTCAAAAAATACGTCCAATCATGCGACAGGTGTCAAAGGATGAAAATGCATCCAGAACCACCTGTGGGAAAATTAAGACCAAATGAAGCACCTAGACAGCCCTGGATGCATTTAACGATGGATTTTATTGTTAAGCTACCGCCATCCAAAGGAAACGACGCTATCTTGGTAGTGTGTGATCGCCTCACCAAAATGACTCATTTCATTGCCACAACAGAAGCAACCTCAGCAATAGGACTAGCAACATTATTTAGGGATAACATCTGGAAATATCATGGATTGCCCGAATCCATAATCTCGGATAGGGGGCCGCAATTCGCTGCAGCAATGACTAAGGAGCTTAATAAGCTACTAGGAATCCAGACCAAGCTATCGACGGCTTATCATCCCCAGACGGATGGGCAAACAGAGAGAATGAATCAAGATCTAGAAAAGTACTTACGCATGTACGTGGATAGGAGACAGGAGGATTGGGCAGAATGGCTAGCAATGGCAGAGTTCGCTTACAATAATCAAATCCATGCAGCAACGAAGCATACTCCTTTCTTCAGCAATATAGGACGAAATCCCTGTATGGGAATAGAAGTTAGGCGAGAGGGAAAACATCCCGCCGTGCAGGAATTTGCCGAAACTATGAAACAGGTCCATGATGAAGCAAGAGCTGTTACCGCTAAGCGAACTTAGTATGCTTGGTCAAGAAGTTCCCTGCAATAGGGATGAACTAAGACAACAAGCCCACTCGTCGAGAAGCGCTGCGACTAAGACTAATACGAGGATTAGGAGCTGAGTGACTAAGATCACTTGAGAGGCGTTCAGGGAACTGATAAGAATTGATGATCAGGTTCAGAATCAGATGTGAACGTTTAAAGACGAATAGATTAAACTTAAGGTACTACTGCTAGTACATGCCGTTTATATACTACTCGGAGTATGTATGTGTTTGTATATGTATGTTACTATGTTCGTTGATAATGGAAACGAAAGGAATATGATGGAAGGATCATATGACTGAAGTGATGTCATAGTAAAGTAAAAATAGAAGTCCGGTCTTATCCAGAATGTTAACGAACAACGTAAACAAGTATATCGTGAGAAAAAGTGAAAACGTATCGTAAGTCGTTACTGTAGAAATGTTTAATTGTAACAAGAGCGGCTCTCACGCAGTCACAAGAAACAATGAAACAAAATGTGGATAAGCATCAGAAGGACGCTCCAGAATACAAAATAGGAGACAAAGTGTGGTTATCCACCAAAAATATACAGTTACAAGACTGACCCACATGCAAGCTAGCGGAAAGATGGATAGGACCATATCTGATCAAAAGGGTAGTTTTGGAAAACGCCATAGAATTGGATCTACCATTTAGTCAGAACATTCATCCGGTGGTCAATGTTTCCCAAATACGTCCTTATGTAAAACCAACAAAGGGACAGAAAGTAGCGATCCCACCCCTGGTGGAAATACAAGGAGAAAAGGAGTATGAGGTGGAAGAAGTGACAAATTCCAGGTTGTGAAGAGGAAAATTGGAGTATCTAGTGTGATGGAAAGGGTATTCCGAGGACCACGATACCTGGGAACCCACAGGAAATTTGGATCATGCAAAAAATAAAGTGAAGGCTTTCCATCAGAAGTATCCAACAGCCATCCGATACATCCAAGCAACGGAAATGAAGGAAATCCCCTTTAGGCCATATGAAAATTACACGGACCCTGATACTTGGGAAAAAAGATGGATACGATGGAAGGGCAAAGGGTTAATGATGGACGTAGAGCTGCGCAAAGTAAGCCATGAGGATAAGGCGAGTCATGGTCAAAAGGAGGAAGAAGCCAATGAAAAACCATAAAAATGCCACACCCCCTGCGAGCCAGAAGATCCGCATCCCCACTACTAGCTTCATCCTTACATCCTGCAGGTGGCAGTAACCTCATCGACCTAGTACGCCAGCGACAGAAATCCCAGCATATTCGGCTACAAACTCTTGATCCTAGACGACACCGACGGTTACCAACTCCTGATCCTCCAAAACTACCTCATCCTTTGGACGACGAATTCGACCCCAACGATATCAGGATGCCCTCTCCCTCATCTACCCGTATCCCTCCCCTGACCACCAACTGCAGTACTATGGAGCGAATGATGGACATGCACCAGGCGATTTCAGGGTTACTCCATCACCAATCCTTTGTTACCCTCAACGTCGCATCCGTGCCACCTGTACCGATGACCCAGCAGGAGATGAACCGGTGGACACGGGAGTATGAGATGCATCAGATGTTCTTGAATGTCTGTCAGACCCTTTTAGATAACGTTAAGGATAACGTCAAATTGTTAAATGACCTAAAGCGTGGTGGGCCTATCCCTTCTTTCCTTATGGCTGCAGGACCCCAGAACTATGTTGATGATGAGGTTCATGCACAGGTGGCGGGTTGGACCATTTAAACACAGGAGTCCTGAGTACGACTATAAACTCCTCACCGCTCCTCGACCACGCACCCCTAGTTTTACATCAACCTTCATCCCCATCCCCCTTCATCACCACCTTCTTAACGTTCTATCAGAATGGTCAAGGAACGCTGCACATCTCACCAAACCCTTCCCTTGGCGGCCTTCTTGGAACTCCCAACGCCTTCTCATCTGTCGCCTCTTCACCCAACCCCCTCTTTCTGCCTCCACTACTCCCCCAGCATAGCCGTTTGGGTGGACCTACTAGACAGCAGATGTTCCTGGAAGGAGGTACCTACACATCTGAAGAGAGCTCTGCGTCAGGTGGAATATATGCGCTGTAAACGAATTTCTGGATTAGTGGAGGTAGACAGAGTAACCTTTTACTAGAAACGATTTGGACTTATTGCTGTGGATGTCTTATCATACTCCACCCACAATGCGGAAAAATAAACATGGACTACAGTTACATTTCCTTTTACTTTACTTTTCTTTTTCTTTGCTTTTGTTATTCTCGGAGAGAATTCCCCTAGAGAGGGGGTGATGTTATGGACAGTCACGGTTGTTACTTATCACATGATACTATCCCACCTTTGCGTACATATGTTTACCTTGTTCTATGCTTCTTACTCATCGTTCCAGACTATTCTATGGATGACTCAGATAGACTATTATTAGTACCTTGTAAAATGTATATAAACCCCAATGAAATACTAAGGGAACTCAGTCAAGTTCTCTTAGGGTTTCCCTCAGTCAACTTAGTATCGACACGATACGACTCTCCCTAACTTCATCAGCAAACTCTGGGTCTTCTACAGGACTCTGTAGGTAGTGCTACATAGATACTGTAGTAACTTGTAGCACCTATAGGTGCCATAGACACGTTTATGTTCTGTATAACAGCCCCATAGTACTGCATAGTACTTCTGCAGAACTACTCCAGTCTCCATGCAGGGATACCACAGCACTATATAGTTCTGCATAGTTTATCCATAGTCATAGTGATCTGCTGTAGTCTCCATGCAGGGATACCACAGCACCATATAGTTTATCCATAGTCATAATGTTCTGCTGCAGTCTCCATGCAGGGATACCACAGCACTATATATGGTTGCTATAGGCCACTACAGTATCTACTAGATACTGTAGTGATACAATAGCAGTATATAGTTCTGCATAGCTTATCAGTTACAATAGGCAACCAGTAGCTCAGTAGTGGCTTGCCCATACTTAATGTCACAGTTATGAGAGCCATTTAATATTTATTAAGTAATAACTAAATAATATAGTGGGGTATATATTTAGTCGAGAATAAGTTTAAAGCCATGAGCCTTGGGATCGCCTCGCCTCTTGATGCTTCGCAACCTGGTAACAGAAGTGAGTACATGGAACAAGTGACAAAAATCCAACTGACCGTCCATCCGCCGCTATCTTTTCGAGAAGCACTTTGAGTTTCTCGCCATGGTAAGCATCTTCCTGGAGTTCCTCGATTAAAGATAATATCGCTTCATATACTGATTCGTATCGATCTCCAGTGAATGGAATTCTGACTTCGTAACCTTGATCATATTCATTTAAACAATTGACAATCTGTCAACACGATGAGTAAAAAAAGGACATGTGAGAGGAACACCTACAGCAGTACAGGCCATCACAAGACAGCCCTTTGGACAGGTCTCGAAAAGATCAGGGAACAGGACCGAAAGACAGTCAGGCCTTCCATTGTAGTAGAATCGTTTGCAAAGATCAATAATGGCACTATGCCCGAAATTTTCCGCACGGCCCTATTTTCACAAAGCATTAGTGGGGCTCATCTGTGAGAGGAAGACTCACGTTAGCATCAGGTGGACCTTGTATGAACAAAGAATCGCCGACCAACTTCTTCACATTGTTGACAATGACCTCTAGGTGCTGGTCTGAATTATGAGAGCATTCAATGAAAGGGTCAAGCGCATCTTTATAATGGCAGTTGACGACATCGCGAGCCAAGGTCTTCATACGCCCTCGATAAGACGCTCCATCTTCAAAAATCTGAAACCCGATTAATGGCCCGTATTCAGTGCACAAAATCATAGATTACATACATACGCTGTCATCCCAGAACTATTACTATTATAAACAGCTAGTACGTGCATCAGCAAGCTTCGAGAACGAATAAGGACACAGACCTTCGTCAAGCTGACCAATCCCATCTATATACTCCCCGATCGTTTCCAGAAGAATGTCATGCGCAACCTTGAGGCTATCTGAGTTACGTTCTGGGAAAGGGACTGTTGTGTGTGTCAGTTTCCTGTAATTGTTTCTGGCAACGACCAGCACGTCAACCCAGGGGCCACTATAGAAGCTAAGCTGAGACGGTTTCGCTTCACCACGAGGTTTCGAGTTGCGGATTGCACAACATGTAATGTTTTCACCGCCTCCACTTTCTAAATCAAAAGTACTGTGAGATGCAGCAGGGAGACGAAAATGATTATGATTACGAGCACGAGACCCTTCAGCATGGGGATGAGAAGCACCATGAGACTCATCAGCGCGGCGACGAGGGGCAGGAGAATCACTGCGGACGTGGGACTCGTTAGCAGGGGGATGAGATCCACCACGGTGATGCGACTCATCAGCAGGGCGATGAGGCCCACTGGAACCATGAGACTCGTTAGCAGGGGAACATGAGTTAATACTACCGCTATCAGTGGGGGCACGTGAGCCACCACGGACATGAGACTCATCGGCAGGGGGACGAAAACCATCACGGTGATGAGACCCATCAGCAGGACGACAAGGTCCATTGGAATCATGAGACTCGTTAATGGGCGCGCGAGAACCGCTGCTGTCGCGAGACTCGTTATCAAGGGGAC
>QFEO01003158.1:0-13345 GCA_003316615.1 Amanita pseudoporphyria
ATTGGAATGTATTTAGGAGGTTAAATACATGCACACAGATCATAAGCAGCGGAACAGCCGAGCCAAAGAATAAAGATTTGAATGTAGTACCATCTGTGCAGGGTACAACTATTGAGACAATCGACGCACCCCAAGGAAGCGATTGGATCATCAAGGAATCGGATGTCAAAGGAGAATACCAGTATGTGCATCTCGTTCATTCCGCGTATTTGTGCCGAATTCGCAAAGCGCTTCTCCAGTAGAAAACCCTGAATTATTCGTGTATGCAACAAATACCGAAGGAGATGTGAGTAATATAGTTGATGTGCATTTCCTTACTGAAATATATATGTGTCATAGACAATTGAGGGATCTGTGGGTTCCGAGAAGATGAGATTCAAGTACTTCCGCGTTGATGAATAATAGGTGATGCTGTAGAACCTGCGACACCCATGGTTACTAACAAACTGTAAGGGTATAATCTCATACGCAGAGCAGTTCCCTTCTGCTGCTCCTGTCTGTATGGAGTTGGAATATGAACATCGAACATGCTCAATAGCCCTGATATGGAAAATATGTATATTATAACGCTCAATAAAGTTGTATAACTGCAATGAAATACGGCCCACCGACGATTCGAGCGAACTCAGATCAAGCGACTTCACCGAAACTTGGACTTGACACTCCAATACCGCCAAACGTTAATACTACTCTTTTAACGTGTGATAGAGTTCACGTTTGTTGCTTGGTTCGTAACTTGCTGAACAGGGAACATATTGATGGCTTAGAAGCTGATGCGAATCAAGAGGACCATAAGAGGCCGCATCTTACTGAATGGTCCAGGGGTTGGGGGAGGAAAATTGAACTGTTAAGCATGTTAAGCCTGGTTCGCGCCCTGATTTACTAGAGTTCAATGTATGCTAGGTGGAGTGGGGCAGATTGCTTTACTGGAGCCGTTATACCTGTCCCCACTCATGATCCAGCATAAGTCCACGAAGACTATGCATCACTTTTCAGGCCCGGGTGTCAACGAAAGTTACTGTTCTCATTAGTAACATCCACTTCTAGTAAAATGCGTCCATTGTTAGCCCCTGCCACCTCGATTTCCTTATCACTAACGTTGATACTTAACTCTATGCGGGGATGTGGCGGGGAAAATGACACGGCCAACACAACACGATGGAAACTCCCGTGAACGTGAACAGTAACTAGACCTCTGGTGGCTTTGATCGGGGTGCTCATTAGCGTGTGAGGTGGCATATTTTTGTCGAGCCTCTATTGAGTCGGAGCTGTACTTGGTTAGTTCATCAAGACATGCATGATAATAGAAAGGCCGGGAGGCACTTGAATGGCTGCTCGAAATTCTGGAAAAATGATACTAATACTCTTTCGTCGGTACCCTAATTGTATATTTGGATGCACCCCAATGCCAGACGATGAGGTTCCCTCGTTTGTTTGAAGGGCATAAATGACTGTGGCAGATAAATGCACGTTGTCATCTTGTTTCTGAAAAGTTCGTTGTTTCATCGTGAGTAGATATTCACTTCGAAATAGATACTGTCGAACGTCTGAGACCTTCTTGGCGTTCTCGCGTCCAGGATCGTGCATTGCAACGATTCTCGGTCTCTTGTATTCCGTATTGGATGCTTCTTCAAGGATTTAACTAAGTCAAGTGACCCATGACAAGGCGGAACCTGAGTAGGTAGTTAATTTCACCCTGGGATTCACTGAGAGTCCAAAAAAGGGACATCGCCGTATTCTGCCACAAGGTACATATCCTTTTCAGGATAGGACAGTCGTAGAAGGTTTTGAATGGCTGTCTCGCGTCTCTGGACAGGTGATGCTCGTACTCTTTCGTCAGTACACTAGGATGACTGATATATTTAGATGCACCCCACTGTTAAGCGTGGACTTTCGCTCGCACGTGCGTTCGAAGAGCATAAATAAGTCGACAATGCGACCTTGCTTGACGTGCCAATTTTCCAGATGCGTGCCGCTACAGGACCGTTGGAGACAGGAACATATGTCGTATCCCCCGTTCCCATGCCGAACAGATTCGGGATGGTAAAGAGGGACAGCGAAAGTGGGACCAAACAACATATTTTGACGCACGACCCTCAGCTTGAAGGAGCTCGGGTGAGTACCTACGTAAACTGTTTTGGGAGCCTAGCTAAACGTGTCTTAGTGGCATCTCGAGAAATTGGGAATTGACCGATATCGGTGCAAGAATAAAGATTTGAATGTAGTACCATCTGTGCAAGGTACAACTATTGAGACAATCGACGCACCCCAAGGAAGCGATTGGATCGTTAAGGAGTCGGACATCAAAGGAGAATACTAGTATGTGCATCTTGTTCATTTTCTCTGTGCATTTGTGCCGAATCCGCAAAGCGCTTCTCCAGTAGAAAACCCTACATTATTCGTGTATGCAACTAATACCGAAGGAGATGTGAGTAATATAGTTGACGTGCATTTCTTTACTGAAATATATGTGCCATAGAATCTTGAGGGATCTGTGGGTTCCGAGCAGATGAGATTCAAGTGCTTCCGCGTTGATGAATAATAGGTGATGCTGTAGAACCTGCAATGCCCATGGTTACTAACAAACTGTAAGGGCACAATCCTTTGGGCATACGCCGAGTAGTTCCCTTCTGTTGCTTCTTCTGTATGGAACACCGAACATACTCAATAGTCCTGATATGAAAAATATGTGTATTATAACGCTCAACAAAGTTGTATAACTACAATGGAATGCGGCCCACCGACAATTCGAGCGAACTCAGATCGAGCGACTTCACCGAAACTTGGACTTGACACTCCAATACCGCCAAATGTTAATGTTACTATTTTAACCTGTGATAGAGTTCACATTTGTTGCTCGGTTCGTAACTCGCTGAACAGGGAACCTATTGGTGGCCTAGAAGCTGATGCGAATCAAGAGGATCGTAAGAGGCCGCATCTTACTGAATGTCTGGGGGAGTCAGAGAATTGAACTGTTAAGCCTGGTTCACGCCCTGGCTTACTAGAGTCCAAAAAAGGGCATCTACGCCTTCTGCCACTTGCACTTGTCCGGTGAGGAGTGTTCATCTTGGTCATTATTACCGGGACTTTCCTTATCTGGAAAACACCGCCAAACGTTGATGCTTTGTGTATTCGCTCGTTTCCGCGTGGCTCACGACTGTATAGAACATTGATTATGACTCACGCTATTATTGCCGAGGTGAGTAGAATACACTTTTATTTGACTTGTACTTACATGTTCTGCAGTGTCTCGTCTACTAGTACAAGAACAGGGTGCCCATCATTCCATATTTCTGGACGGATGATATTAGTACATTTTTGTTGGACGCGGGGATAGGTTGTATATTTGGATGTACCCCAATATCAAGGCATGGATTTTCTCCCACACTACCATGCCGAATGGATTTGGGGTGGCGAAGAAAACAGCAAGGGGTCCGGATATGCGTTAACAACCAACCCTTGGGGAGTGCAGTGAGCATCTGGGGACTCAGTGGCATATCGAGAAATTGGGAAATGATATGTACCGGTGCGAGAATAATTTTTTCTTAGCACAATACGGTCTGTGCCCCCACAAGCCACAGCTCTTGGAGTGGTCGACCTGGAATAAGCGATTGGTTCATTGAGGGGACGGGCGTCACGCGTCAAGGATGAAAGATAGTATGCGACTCTTGTTCACTTTCATTGTCTATTGTGCTGAACTCGCAGAGCGCCTCCCCAGTCGGTAATCCTGCATCGTTCATGTCCGTGAGAAAGGACAAACGCTATATGGAGATGTGGCGGAGGATGCAATATACCATGCGAGATAGGACGGGAACCCTTGAACATGTAAATATGAAACTGTCATCTGGAGCCGGGCATTTGACCTGAAAGGGCCGACGCATTAAGTCGTCCCCCTTGGTCATGTAGCCGTAATGGGGGTAAAGCACGCTGGTTTCGGGTCTCCTGACGACTGAGTTTGAACTGTACTTGGTTAGTTCGTTTTTGGCATTGGACACGCAGGTATCCAATACATAGGTACTTTTCGGGGCTCGCCAGTTTGGATTTGCCTCTCGAATGTGATCATGCTTAGGATTTGATCCTCCACTGTATCCCTTTTAAATCTTGCTGCTAAGTCATGAATCGGAAGGGTCGGTTCCAAGCACCGTCTCAGAGGACAGGGAATACGGAGAATGTCAGTTCTAATTCATGCCGAGACTCGTTTGTGTTCGAAAAACGACATCGCCGTCCTCTTCCACAAGGTGCTTGTACTCGTCGGTAGTAGGGGGATTTAAGCGGCTATTCGAAATTTCGTACAGATGAGACTAGTACTCATTCGTCGGTATATAGGAGTGAATTGTATATTTGGATGGACCCCAAAGCCAAAACACGAGGGCTCAGGTCACCTCGCACGTGTGTCAGTTTGGAAAGCGTAAGTTGACAACCTTGTAAAAGCATCAATTTTCTAGATATGCGTCGTTGTAGGAACTTTAGAGACGGGAACATATGCCGGATACCTGGTTACCCTTCCGAATGAATTCGGGACGGTGAAGAAAGACATCGAGAGGTCCAGATATGTGTTTACGTCCAACCCGCAGCGTGACTGAGTGGTGCGTCGAGAAATTGGGAAATGATATGTATCGTTGTAGGAATAGGGATTTGGGCGTAGAACCGCCTGTAGAGACGCATACTGCAACCATCGGGGTAACAGACGGCCCCGGAACGAGGGATTGGATCGTTAAGGAGACAGATGTCAAGGGAAACTTAATCGTGTGTGTGTATTAGAAAAGGCGAAGGAGATGTGAATGATAAAATTGATACGCACTTCTTTTCTGAAATGTATAGATGCCTCAGTGGGTACATGCGCTTTTGTATTCTGAGAAGATGAGGTTCAAGATCTTTCGCATCGACGAATAAAAGGTGGCGATATAAATTCCGTGACATGCATGACTATATATATCATGAAGACATGGATAATCGACTCTTCTGCTGCTGTTGCTTAGTTGAAGTCTGTTAGTGACGGTGACTAAAGATGTTTAATTTCATCAAGGATATGGACTTAGCCTTCTGTTCCCAATATCTAGCCACATGGAATCGCAGTAACGATGACCTAGTGACCAAATGATCAAGATTAGTAGAGTAGGACGAAGAAGTTGATTGGCGCCATGGCCCCCACAATAGAATCGGAAAGCTCCGTCTTCGTACGTTCGTGGTCGCAAATTTGTGTGGCATAACATCTATTCCCTAAATCGACTGGGAGGAGTGGGTTTCGGGATGGACGAAAATTGATCTTGAATAAACTTCGCAGCCAGATGAACGTGTCAAACAAAGCCGTGCCGCAAGCAAAAGCCAATGGTGACAGATTAAAAGGGCCCTCTGCGGTAATCCCCAGTCCTCATTCCCAACGCTCAAAATCACAGGCTCTTTGAAGTCTAGCATGTACGTGCCCTGTTTATCAGTAACCATTTCGCTAAAGTCAGGAAAAGGGCACAAGCAATAAATTAGCGGCCACAAAGGACACATTGGAATATATTGAGGTACATACGCACTTAGAAGTTGATTATCTTATCTGACCGAGAATTTCTGGCGGTATTATGATTGGTACAAAATTTGCCACAAAGATATGGGTACTTCTTATACACCCACAAGGCATTCTCATGGCGCTATAATCAATCAAGAATGTGAACCAAACGAGTGGATTGTCAGAGGAATGGAAGAGGAAGGAGAATACAGGTAGGAATGGTATCATCGTTAAGCACTCATGACCGATAAGATCAATAGCATTTTTCCTACCAGAAAACCATCTTTGTACGTTCATGCTGACAATGATGGAAGTGGTGTAAGTCGCAATCTTGTAAGGTAAGAACAGTACTCACGATACCATCAGTTCTACTTATCCACTAAGAAGGTGGGCTGGGTATATCTCATTACCGCTGAACCAGAACGAGTCAATCGTACTTCTTTCATCAAAATTAGCCAATGTTTATGTAGAGAATACATATTATGCCATTAGTATTTGTGGTGTGGTAGCAACTTCTGGAAGAGAATCTACGGGTGCTTCTATAACAGGTTTTTGGGCGTGAAGAACTAAGCTGCCTAAACGAGGTGGGGTGGAGCGAGTGATGAACTCCATCCTTGTTGGAAGTTTTGCTGCTGCTTGACGCAGAACTGTTTTACTCATTAGTTTAAGAAATTCAAAGAGTAAAGTACATACTGTCTCTAGCAAGTTCTTCACGTATGGGGGTACCTCCAATCTCAAATATTACGCGCCCTGTTGGAACACTGCAGCACGGTTTGTTAGCTTATAAACAGTAGCAGTTAGGAAAACCAACCGAGTCGCCCAATATTCAAACGTCCCCTTTCCTTTGCCCATACGGGTTTCATTGCCCTAGACAGAACGGTTACATTTATAAAGCACATAGTTCAAGATATCTCGGACCTTGATGCAGACTGGGATATCCGGGAATACTCTAAGATAAACTTTCAATCCCTTAAATACGCGGGCTTTCCGTTTAATCACTTCTTCGGCTGTGGTCAGCTGCTTGGCGGTAAAACGGTGGCCGTTCCCCTTGATTCGTATTCCATAATCCCCATAAACAAGTGTTGTGCCTTTTGTTGAGCCACCAATAGGTATTGGAACACGGCCCTTGTGACGCTTAATATGTCTGACCTGTCTTGGCGCCAGTTGACTGCGAGCTCTACTAAATATACTCAAAGGCCCCAACGCTGTTGGTGTCGCCTGTAATGAAGGCCTAGCAATTCGCAGAAAGGGCCCAGCGAGACACGACAGAGACGAGAGAGAAAACATATGTTTACATAATCAGTCGTTGTCACGGATGTGTGACAACGATTCCCCTCGCTCGCCTTCGCCCAAGACCGCACAACACTCAGGACATTCTGCACAGCACAGGCAATATGAGTGACCGGAAACGCGCATTGGAGACAAACGGGGATGTTGTCAGTCACAAGAAATTGAAAAGGTCCATTTATTTCTTATTTTCGTCGCAGCCACCACTGATTCTCTCTTTTGCCCGTCGAACAGTGAAGTAAGTGTTTTTCCACGTCCAAAAGGTGAATTAGCCTCTTTTGAATACGTTCTGACATGCTTCTATAACCCTTTTCTACTCTTAGACTCCCTCTAATGCTTCAACTTTTTCGTCAAGTGTAAGCGTATTTTCTGATATGCAGCGAACTCTTCTGACGCCTTTTAAGGCGGCTACTGCGAGCGCTGACCTCATCGCTCAAAAACGTGCTGAAATAGCGGCTAAATTGGCAGCTATGCGAAATGCATCGTTTGGTGTTGGCACGGGCCCGGCGACTATTACGCCCAAACTTGCCGCTCCTACTCCCGTCAAGTTGGCAGTTCCGATACCCACTGTTCCTACTCCATCTTCTGCGTCAAGCCGTACAGCATCTGCCGCAGGCCCCTCAGCTCCTGGGACTCCCAATGTTTCTGATGATATGGCGCGACGGGTCGCTGAGGCAAAGCGCCGAGTCGCCGAGGCGCAGACCAAACTTGCAGTTAAAGATAACCCATACATGGTAAGTAAGGCCATCGTCAGTATATGTGCCCGCATTAAAATTCCGGGATAGTCCATGACGCAGAACAACAAGAAAAAAGGAAGTGCTCCTGTGGAACAAGCTCAACAAGGTGCTGGCTTGAAAATGGCTGCACATCCTCTACTGTTGGATACAACACCAGCGCTTCCTCAGTCTAAGAAGGATCGATATAAGCCCATGCAACCTAAATTCGCGTCCATTAAGGTGTGTCATTTTGTGCTTTTCTCTGCAAAATTTACCCTTTGAATAGGCTAATGTGAGGAATGCTCCTACCCCACCGCCGCCCCCACCTCCTACTAAGACGCCAGAAAGTTCCAACCCGTATGCTGCCGCTGCTGCTGTAAAGGACGCAGGTTTCGAAGGTGCTCCCCGAGAGCGTTCTGGTCGATCTTTCCGATTCAACCCAAAAGGAAAATACGTCGCTCTTGCTAATCAGATGAGGCAAGAGAGCCAGCTCGAGGCCCTCAAGCAAAAGATTGCCGAGAGTGCGCGCAAGGCGGGATTCGACGGAGACATGGCAATAGAAAAGAACCTTAAGGTGTGTGTTTTGCAAAGCTGGAGCATTCGCTTTATGTTGAAGCGAACAACTATTTCAGAGACCGCCGCCACCAGCTACAGAATGGTGGGATGCATCATTGTTACCAACGAAGTCGTACGATGACCTTGAGTTTGGGCCTGAATATTTGAATCTTGATGGACCGGATTCACCTATCGCGATTTACATCCAGCACCCCATTCCCATACCAGCACCTGACAAGAACAAGTCCGCGTTGAAACCTATGAAACTTACGACGAATGTATGTCAGGTATAATAACCATAGGGAAGAGATTGTTTATTTTGCATACAGGAGCAAAAGAAAATGAGAAGATTACGTCGGAAAGAAGCGTTGCAGGATAAGCGTGATAGGATTCGGATGGGTTTGTTACCTCCCGATCCTCCGAAAGGTTTGTCACGTGCTGTTGAGCATTGAACCGGTATTGACTTGCTTCAATAGTGCGTCTTGCCAACTTGATGAAGGTTCTCACGTCGGACGCGGTGCAAGATCCCACGCGTGTTGAAGCACGCGTGCGCCGAGAAGTCGCCATGAGGAAACATCAGCACGAAAAGACAAACGCGGAACGGAAGTTGACTGATGAGCAACGGAGAGAGAAAATTGAAACCAAGAAGGCTGAGGAGGACAAGAAGGGCATTTATGGTTCAATATTTAAGTACGTGCGCTTAGCAAAAATCGTTTTCGTAGCGGTTGATTTCACTTCGTTAGGATCAAAAAACTTCAAGATCCCGCACACCAGTTCAAAGTTCGCAGGAATGCGGAACAGATGAACCTCTCAGGCGTTTGCATCTTCAATCCGCAATTCAACCTTGTCTACGTCGAAGGCGGAGCCAAATTCATCAGACAGTATAAACGCCTCATGCTGCATCGTATAGCATGGACTGAGCCTGCTCGCCCGCGTGGTGGAGAGGAAGTTGAGCTTGAAGCTGAAGACGAAGAGGGAGCAGGCCCGCCTGTCGATGGTGTTATTGCGCATGAAGTATCACTTAAGGACGTTAGTGGTAACGAGGGGGAAGAGGATGCCATGTCTCTGCAGGACAACAAGTGTTGGCTTGTCTGGGAAGGTTTGTTAAGAGATCGGGTGTTCAACTTGTTTAAGGCCAAGAGTTGCCCAACTGATAGGGATGCCAAGGAGTTTTTGGGAGAGAAGATGCGTGGGTATTGGGACCAAGCAAAGAACTGGAAACCAGAGGAAGATGAGTTGTTTTGATACAAACCTCCTGGACAATATGCTTTGGAGTATAACAATAATGTGTTGCTATTATTCTTGTGACGTGTGCAACTTACTAATATCGGCACAAAAATCGTTGCGCAGAAGGAAATAGAATCGTTTTATACTTCAAGTCTGTTGTACAGATGTAATTTGCACTTTGCGAGTACGGTTGGTTTACATTGGTATACACTGTCATGGTATCTCCCCCCTTCAGCAGTGTCTAGAGAAGCCAACTTGTCCTAGTCCTTCCGTATCACCGCCAAAGTTGGATTTCTCAGGACGACCGTGATCGCGGTCGGGTTGATGGATGCGCTGCGGGACGCTTGTCGCAGCCAAGATATTGTCCGATGCTTCAGACAGCAATGTAAGCGACAGCACAGATAAACGAGTCTGCTTTGCGTTACGCACACGTGAGGCTTTCAGCAGTCTCGAGGACGTCGACTATCAGACGTTCGATAAGATCTTCGCTAAGCGTTTCGCGAACTATTTGATACATATGTAGGCGTCATGCGCGATCGCAACGTTAATCAGTGTCGGACTTACCGACTACGCGGAGAATTTCGGTATCCTGCTCATTTGGGGGAGCCTGATGGCGAATTCGTTAATATTCGTTTATACAGGATTCTTATGGCGCGCACGTTGTAATTTGGTACAATCCATCCTTTGGTCCTGAGCATTGTCTGAAAGGTTGATTACAGTCAGCATCTTCTATCTGCATGTTCATTAAACAATTAGCTGTACCTGGATCCAGCCTTGCTGCACTTGCGGATGTTCTTTCTTATACTCATCGCTCAGCCTTTTAACAATGTCAGAATCGGGGTTACAAGAAATCCATATATCTCAACATACCCGAACGACACGACGGGAAGACCTTTCTGATAGCTCTCTGGATTATCGGAATCTTCATCTACGGCCTCCTGCGAGATGGGCCTATGGATGTCGCTGAAGACCTACAGCTGTCTTTAGTTAAGCCAGCAATCTAGACAGCTGGTACGCACCGTGAAGTAAGTGTTCTCTAGGGCTCTCGATAGTAACCGCGCGTTGCGCAGATCCTTGCAAGCGATGTTTCTGTAACCTTCGAATCCCAGATTCAAGAAGTTGAACATCTGAGCCATAACTGGCGCAGCCGGTTTGGAGAAGTTCCTATAAGAGGCATTAGCAAGGCCATTCACAGCATCACAGCTAATTTTGGCATACAGAGTGAACGAGTATTCGGTGCTTCCCAGGTAGTCTATTTCCGGCACATGTTAAGTTTAGTGATTCTGCGCTCGAAACTTTAAACACGCACGAAGCTCAAAGATCAGATCTTTGTGCAAGTAGCTTTCGTCCCTCCAGAGGATCCAGCCAAGTCCGGGATAGACAAGACCGAACTTGTGACCTGATGTGTTGATGGATACGACACGGGAAACGTCAAAGCCCCACTTGAGGCTTGGATAAGCAAAGGGAGCTATAAATCCACCCGATGCACCATCCACATGAATGGGGATATCAAGGCCCGTGCGAGCCTTAAGGTCATCCACTGGAATGTTGATCAGCAATATTCCCTAATGGGAAAAAGAGCTCACAGAGTTCGCTCATCAACTTTACGTCCTCGAAGTGGCCAGTGTACGTGCTCCCCAAAATGACCATGACGCCAATGGTGTTCTCATCGATGTATTGCAGTGCATCGTTCGGATTCATGATGAAGCCATTGGAGGCTTTCACAGGCACGAGGCGAGTCTCTACCTCAAAATATCTATTTACGAAGCATGTGTCAGATGCCATTCGCGTTATTCTAATTTAAGATCATGTACCTTGCAAATTTCTCCAGGGCGACTTGGGCGTTCGCACCGAAGACGATATTAGGATTAGAGATATCTTTCCCAGCCGCCTTCCGAGCTTCTTGCCACCTCTTCTTCAGGGCTAAGCCACCTAGCATGATCGCCTCAGAAGACCCTGCAGTCGCTGTTCCGATGACCTTGCCCTCCTTAGGTGCTTTCCACAGATCTGCGACTGGAGAGCACGATAAGACGATGAACGTCCACTGGGAATGAGAGATCACCAGCACGTACTGATGGAGATGCACCTGTTGTGGATGTTGGCCGCCGCGGGGTATTCATCAAGATCAACGATGTTTTTGTTGATATTCTCAATGAACAGCTTCTCTGCCTCCGCGGGCATCCAGGTGTGCACAAACCTGAGTATATGCGTCACCCATGGCCAGTCAGATAGATTAGATAAGCGCCAACTCACGAAGCAAGATTCAGAGTGGGATTCCCGTCAAGATGGGTCTCATCATGGAGAAGCTGATACGCAGCCCTAGATGGTATGCCTTGTTGTGGTATCGTGTACTTGGGGACAACGGCAGCATCCTCATCGCGTCTGTAGGAGGAAGGACGAAGAAGGCCTTGTCTCTCGTGGGCTAGATGTTTCTTATGAGGGTGCTCTTTGGCATTAGCAATGACGGATTCAGGGTCGACTGGGTGAAGCGTTATTAATCAGGTAGCTACTGTCTGAAGAGGCAACATACTATGTCTTGATAAAACCATTTCGAACTACTTGATAGTTAGAGACAATGTGGGGTTGTGATCCATGAGCTTTATGTATAGAATTTATAAATATCACGTGTCCCCTGGAAACGATAAGAGAGAGACAAAATGGCCAGTAAACTACACATGTACAGCTTCTGGATATCTTTTCCGGGGTCCTGATTCCATCAACTCAAATCCAGTTGTATCTTGCAGTAATTAAACCCGTTTCAGATTCGGCAAGAACAATGAGTAACAGCTTTACAACTTTTTATCACCAGTACAATGCTTGAAGTGCGAAAATGTAAGAAACGTGTGTCGCGTATCATGGGAGCCAGTCGCTGATATTGATTCGATGTCTTGAAGCGGATAAGTATAGCCAATTCAAGCTACTTTCTCCAAAACACCGTTCGTCAGATGATCTTTCCACTTACTGCCCTTGCCGGGCATAACATCGCTTTCGACAATCTTTCTCTGTGCGACTAGACCAGGAACTATTGAGTACCCTTTCAATCTTCCGCTTTCGATCAGCCAAGCGATGGCTTGGTCGATAGCCCTAGAATAAGCGAAAAATGGGTATTGCAGGTGGAGAAGAAGTCGCCGTGCACCCATTCTTGTTAGAGCATATGCATGAGTGCACTTGGGATTGTGCGATGGATATAATCGAGAGCGTGACTTGGGGTTGGGGCCACCTAGAGGCTCTGACTTCGTTTCATCGGACCAACAATGACCTGATTACCACGGTAAATCATTTTAATCGATCTGGGGTGATAAAAATTCACCCAAAAATACAATATCCCATTCCGCAGGTAATAATGGCCAAAGCACACTCAGTTGAGTTTTGATGTCTGATTCCATATCAACGTCATCTTCAAGGACCAGGACAGAGCTCCATGTACTGAGCCTTTCTTCATTCGCGATGAGATGGATGACCGAAAGATGTGAATGCCAACAGGCAACCCGAGCTGGGTTAAGCAACAAATGCGAGGGCAGTTTTGGGGTATATTTTCGGATACGAAAATCTTGCGTAGCACAAATCAGTGGTGGATGGATAGGATTAGAAAGCCAGGCCTCGTTCAGGTGTGGAACAGCGACAGGCATTAGAAAATCCGAGCCCCAAAGACCTAAAGGCTTCATTGTAGCAGCGGAAGAGTCTATTTCATTTGGCCAGGAAAAATTGCAATTGAGTCTATTCTGTTCGCAATCCTCGCGTAACGTCGCCACTTTCTGCATAATCGCGTTTACCACATAGCTATCATTTGAGGTTGCAGGGAGGTAAGACCAGAGAAGTCCAAGCGATTTTCTTAGTCGTTCCATTTCCCGTCTACGTCCTGTTCGCTGTGGAAGTGACACGACATAGATCTTGGACACAACGCCAAGGGTAGATTCGTCCGGATGTAAAGGAAAAATATGATTATCAAGGCTGGCTCGAGTAACGAATCCGGTGAGATATGCAGAGAAAGAATAGTAGAGCCCTACGAGAAAGAGAGCCGATAAGCAAAAGGCCAAAATACGGATGCGCATTGGTGATAGCC
>QFEO01003163.1:0-11954 GCA_003316615.1 Amanita pseudoporphyria
CTTCCAGGGGAAAAGGTACTGATTCTGCTGCTTGGCCAGGCACCGCAAGTGAGCAATGCAATGTCAAGTCAGCTGGAGTTGAAATGGGACAAGAATTCATGGAGGCTGTTGCTACAACCAACCCTTCTGATTCTGGGCCTGCAAGAGTAGTCCCCTTGTTCATGTTGGCAGTTTCCTCCATTTCACCCACATCGTTCAAATTGATGGAAACCATATTGTTGACCAGATCCACAATCTCCGAACTGGTAAATGTTGGAATTATTTCAGTGGCGCCTGGCATCTCAGTAGAGTTAAGGGCCTCTGGGAACAAAGGCAGCGTTGTCATGATACCAAACTTGGTCTTGAGAAAGGTGTTTTAAATATCAGTGTAAACATTCATATAGTAGGGAAATATAAAAGTCACCTTGGATTGGACTGCCATCGGTTCCTTGGGAAGCACATCAGCAGTGCTTGTGTCTGCAAGGTCCATACAGCCCATGAGATCTGGAGTGCCAGACCCCATAGCTTTAATTCCACCTTCTATCTCTTCAGCTTCAAGACTTGAACTTGGGGATGCAATCAAGCTCAAAGGAGCTGAATCCCCTCTCACAGGATCAAGTTTCTTGTGAAGCAAGGGATTGACCATCTACATCTCAAACGATCAAATAATTATACATGTAAAGAAAAAGGTAACCTTTTTTAGTCACCTTGATTGGACTACTCCTGGTTCTACAGGAAATGGCTGTTTAGAACTGGTAAGGAAGTCAGCTAAGGGCTGTTTGGTATCAACACCTTTGATGTGATTACTATACCAAGACAGATAATGATCAGTGGCAAGTTGGTCTGCTTTCCAATCATTTTCACAGAGTGCAAACTCAGGGAACTTTGCATGCATTTCATGATGATAAACATGTGCAACCTCTGCATCAGCTTTCCCCCAGGTTACTGGAGCACAATTAGCCATTCGAAAGTTTGCCCAAATTGCCTGTGCATGAGTACAGATGTCTTTCAGTCTCCAGCCATCAACCGGCTGCCCATCAGAGCCTTTGATATACTTCACATTCTTGTTTACTCCTTTCAACATAAGGGTCTTTCCATGGATTGATTGCATTGAAACATCCATTGTGTTATTACTGTCTTTACTATGTCACAACCAATCCCACTTGTACCAGAACTTTACATCCGGGCAATCTGCTTGTCTTGGTGGAATGTCAGGTGAGGTTCCTGAATGACCAGTGAGGAAAGCCAAAGGAACAAGGGTAGGAACAGGGTGGAGAGCATAAGGACTAGCAAGGAACAGCGAAGCAACAGAAGAGGGACTGGTAAGGAAAGGTGAACCAGGAAATAATGTTGAGGGCTGAGAGAAAGGATGAGAACGAAGATTGCTGCTGGGTATCATTGCCCTCAAGAAGCCACTGTTGATAGATAAGTCCATGGGGAGAACTTGGATAAACCTGACTTACTCAATGCCCTCCAGACGAGCCCTACAAATTATAAGATACTGAGTAGCACCAGTGGAAGGAAAATTTGTACATACTGCAGTGCCTTATTCACTTTAGTTAGTTCAACAATTTGGTCTTTCACAGCCTGAAGCTGGGAAGGCTGGCTGGATTCAGACTGTGAGGTATCCACTGATGATGAACTAGACTATACATGTATTCAGCATCATAAATCAGTTCCTGCTTTGTAAACATACCGTGTGTCTTGTCCACATAGTAGCTGGCAGAGGTTGCAAGTGACTTTGACCAGTGGGGAGGCATGGATGTTGGATAATCTACGCTGAATGAGAGTCTGCCATCTCATTAATTCTGGATGGCTATTATGCGCTCACCCTAAATTTGTTGGTTCCCATTGCTTGTGTTGAACTATCTGAGCGTGCAGGCAGTATTACTGTTCCCTGAACCACAGTCAAGTTTCGAGTCACGAAGTGAGCTCAGATAGACTTACAAGAGCAAGATTGGTGAGTCCTTCTATGTCCTGTGAACTTGGTTCTGAGCTCTGGCCTTCTGGACAGGCAGAAAACAGCATAGTATCCATGTCATGAGGCTGTTGGTGACTCAAGTGTTACGACGAGTATGCGTTTCACCCATATGTTTCATCCCTTATGCCACCCCCTGTTTTATCCTCGGACACCTGTTTTACTCTCCTGTCCATACTTCCAGATAACCCCTGTTTCGTATATGTTTCAGCTCCTGTTTCAAGCATGTTATGTATCTTTGTGTACGCGCTCTCATTGTTTACCACCAAACACTCCTAGCGCCTATATAAACCCCTAAGTAGCACTTGTAGTTCCTTAGCTTCGCAATAAAGATCTACATCACTGCCACACATCAGAACCTGAGTCCAGACTCGCCTTCTGATCCTTGGCCCTGATTATCTCGCCCTCCTCGCTGAACCTTCGTCTCCAAGACTGCCCACCACCCTCTTGTTGACGTCCTTCATCTAGGACCACCCTCGCCTTCACTACCACCTTGTGCTCAGGCTCGACATCTTAACAGATTGTGAAGCTCTTATCACAGTGCACTCCTGGTAGACAAACTGTCGGATAAAACCCAAACACTGCTACAGCTCTTGGAAGCCACCCACCCTTCCAACAACACCCTTAATAAACAAACCCTCAACCCCTTCATCCAGAAGTTAAAATGCCTAGCAGATCAAGCAGACTCCAGTCCATCCTCTCCAGAAGGACAGAGACGCAGATTAGCAACACTTCTAGACCCCCTTCATACCACCAATCAGAACCGTTACGGACAAACAATCCCGCACGAAACCTTTGGCAAGTATTACAGAGAGCAAGCAATCAGATACTACGAAGAGGCCAACACCCAGCCTACACCATCACTTCACACAGTCCCATTCCTAACTCCCACCGAGCCACAGGAAGGATCATCAGGAAGACACTCACCTCAGAACGATCCACAACAGTCACAACCAGCGGTCTCACCCAAACAATTGAAATCGCAACTACAGAAGTGTGGATCGAGTATCAAAACCCTGATAGAACGTATCTGTGGTACAAATTCATCGAAAGTAAAACAACAGAAGTCTCAGTATACGGACTCCTCCTAGGAACGGAGCCAGTCCTCGATAGATAAACAAAACAACTTCACAAAGCGGACCCATCTCTAGAACCAAGTCAGATCAGCCACACACTCACAAACTATTTGCACCCCCCTACGGACACGACAACAGAACAGTTTGGGAAAAATATTGTCGAATCTATAACTACAACCCAAACCAAGATTTACTCTGCTTCGAGAAAGAATTCAACAAGTGGAATAGATTCCTAGCCATAGCAGACACCCCCCAAAAAGAAGAAGAATCAGTAGAACAACCAGACGAACCAGAACAGACACAAGAAGAAGAACCCGAAGAACCAATCCAGTACTTCGACGCAGACGAAATGGCAGACACAGAGACATCCAAATTATTTAGACAAGCAGTTGCCTCACCAGAAGACTATGATGGAGATAGAACCAAGTTCGCCTACTGGTGGCCCAACATGCAACTATACCTTATGGGGTATGAATGCATATCAGCCAAAGGAAAGATAGTAGCCATCCTTACCCACCTCAATAAGGGCCAAGCCAAAGACTGGGCAGAAACAAAAAAAAATGAAATAATAGCAGGGACCCTCACCTCATATGAAGTATTCAAACAACAACTTGAGGAATGATTCACAGACCCTATTCGCACACAAGTAGCCCTTAACGAAATCCACTCCTTTGTCCAAGGAAAATTATTCGCTCAAACATACCTGGACAAATTTGAAGTCTTACGAACGCTTAGCCAAATCAAAGACGAAGAAGCACTATATCTACTCAAACAAGGACTATCTCCACGAATCATGAACCTGATCTATGGATCCGACCAAGAAGCACCAGACACATATAAGACATTCATCGCCAAAGTTAGGAAGATCGCCAACAATCTAGACATCAACAGAGGATATCAAGGCAATCACCTAGGACGCACAGCTTTCCAAGGAGAAAGAAAAACAGGATCAGGAACCACATATGGCGGAGCAGGAAAACCAATGGAAATTGACGCCATGGGACTGCGATGCTACAATTGCGGACGGTTCGGTCATGTGGCCAAAGAATGCAAGAAGCCAAAACGGGAAAAAGGTGCATGCTTCGAATGCGGAAAGCAAGGACACATGGTCAAAGACTGCCCAGTTAGAAAAATGAAGCCGAAGTTTAACTCCAGGAAACCATTCCAAAAATCAGTAAGAAAAGAAGACATAGCCGATGAAAAATCACAAGAAGAAGAAGAGGTGAAAGAGGAATCAGAATCGCATTTTGGCAAAGAGGACGAGTAGGTGTCATACCCGCCCTCTCCCCCAAGATCTCTTGAGTATTAAATGTGTGTAAATACACCGACAATATAGCCACTTGTCATGCACCAACTCGAGAGATCAGTAAGACACACCAAAGCATTACCCAAGAACCAACGAAGAGACCCCCAAAAGGACTATTCCTAAATGCAACACTCATATCAGGACACGGCCACACAATTAAATTCAAACCAGAAGTCGACAATGGATGTCAAGCAATGTCAATCCACCCAACACTAGTCAAGCAACACAATCTCATCACCAGAAAACTCAATAAACCTATAGAGATGACTAACGCGGATGGATCACCCAACAAACAGAAATGAGCAACACATGTGGCACAAGTACGAATGCAGCTACCAGAAGTTAACCATGAAGAAATCATCGAAGCCCTTGTCCTTGAATTAGGCCACAACCAAATGCTATTAGGAATCGACTGGTTAAAATACCACAATCCAAGTATAGACTGGAAAGAACCAAGTATCCGATTTAACAAATGCCCGCCCGCATGCAAACAACCAAGATTCTCAGTCAAACAAAACCAACAAGCAGAAGTGGATGAAAACGGCATATCAAAAGGAGTCAAACCAGACTATATCAAACCATTCCAACATCTATTTGACAAAACAAATTTTGACAAACTCCCGAAGCAGAGGGAATGGGATCACGAAATAAACCTCCTACCAGACGCGCCCACAAGCCTCCCAGCCAAGACTTACCGAATGACCCCAACAGAAGAAAAGGCACTGGACGAATTCATAGATGCAGAGCTAAAAGCAGGAAAAATTCGGCCCTCAAAGTCACCCTTTGCAAGCCCATGTTTCTTCATAGGAAAGAAGGACGGTGGACGACGACTTGTTCAAGACTACAGAAAAGTCAATGAAATTACAATTAAGGACAAAACGCCACTACCACGCATCGACGAGCTATTGGATACACTACAAGAAGGAAAGTACTACAATAAGATGGACATCATCTGGGGATACAACAATGTTCGAATTAAAGAAGGACATGAATGGAAAGCAGCATTCCTAACCCCCAGGGGGCTCTTTGAACCTACAGTCATGTATTTCGGACTGTGCAACTCCCCAGGAACCTTCATGTGAATGATGCAGTCACTATTCAGAGATCTGATAGCCCAAAAGAAGTGTAGCATCTACATGGACGACATCCACGCCCAAGGACGCACCTTAGAAGAGTTAAAAACCAACACAATTGAAGTCCTCAAAATCCTGGATAAAAACGACCTATACATCAAAGAATCAAAATGCTATTGGGAGGTAACCGAAGTACCAGTCCTAGGACATATCGTAGGAAATGGACAAACACGCATGGAACCTACCAAAGTCAAAACAATCCTCGAATGGCAGACACCAAAAAACAAAAAAGATGTCCAATCATTTAATGGATTCTGCAATTTCTATAGAAGATATGTCCGAAACTACTCAGATATTGCTCAACCTATTACGAAACTTATGGGGAACACACTGTTCAAATGGGATGATAGCACCCAGAAAGCATTTGAAAAACTAAAAACAACAATTGCCTCAGAAGAAGTCATCGCTCAACCACAACCAGGCGGCCAATGTCACGTGGAAACGGATGCCTCAGGCTTTGCTATAGGAGGAGTACTATACCAACTACAAAACGGGAAATGGCGTACAGTTGCCTTTATGTCCAGAACAATGTCCCCAGCTGAACTCAATTATGATATATATGACAAAGAACTATTGGCAATAGTCCATGCAGTCCAAGAATGGCGACACTACTTACTGGATGTTGAGAAACCTTTTGAAATATGGACGGACCACAAAAACTTGTCTTACTTCCATCACCCACAAAAGTTGAATAGCCGCCAAACCCGCTGGTACCTCCGCCTCCAGGACTATAATTTCACCCTTCATCACATCCCAGGATCATCGAATTCCAAAGCCGACATCTTGTCACGACTACCATGGTACAAACCTGCCCCATCCACCACCGAAACAACACTCCTACCAGAAAAACGTTTCATTAACCAGTGTCGACCAGCGATAAAATTGTTTCAGGAGCAACAATTCTGGAAAGGAGGTGCAGTACACATAAAAAACACAACAATCATGATGACACTACTTCAGAAAATACAACAGGATCAACGACAAGAAACCTTGGTATGACAACAAAAGGAAAAGAACCCAGGCGCCTTCAAAGAAGATAATAAAATGTTATACTTCAAAAATAAGATATACGTCCCACCTAACGCCAAAATAAGAGAGCAACTACTAAATGAAAACCATGATGCCCCCATAGCAGGACACCCAGGAATATTCAAAACCCACAAACTAATCAACCGGAGCTATTGGTGGCCTTCTCTACTCAGAGACGTCAAAAAATATGTTGAAGGATGCACACAATGCCAACAGAACAAGTCATCAAGACAAAAGAAGGCAGCACCACTCAATCCACAGAGAACCCCAACACAACCATGGGAAGCCATCTCACTAGACATCATAGGACCACTACCAGAATCAAACAGTTTCAACGCAATACTCGCAGTCATTGATAGAAGCACCAAAATGATACGACTCATACCGACAACCACAAACCTATCTACAAAAGGACTTATCGACATATACCTCAGGGAGATATGGAAATTACACAGAATCCCAAAACAAATCACTAGCGATAGAGGCCCTCAGTTCGCTTCCAACCTTATGAAAGAACTATGCAAAAAATTGGGAATACAACAAAATATATCCACTGCATACCACCCTCAAACAGACGGACAAGTAGAAAGATTGCACCAAGAAACAGAAACATTTCTCAGACACTACATAAACCACTTACAAGATGACTGGGAAGATTGGTTAGCCATTGCGGAATATCAATACAACGACAAGGAACACTCCACTACCAAACGTACCCCGTTCTTCCTCAATTACGGACGACATCCATGGAAAGGCGAAATAAGCAACCACCAAAGCCACAACGAGAACATAGACAACTTCGTGCAGCTCTTACTCAAAGCAAGACAAGGCATGACAGCAGCAGCTAATTTAGCTGCCAACAGAGCAAAAGAGCACTACAACTTAAGAAAGAAAGAAGCACACCCATACAAAACCAACGATCTAGTATGGCTAGAAGCAACAAATATAACTAGCAACCGCCCAACAAAAAAACTAAATGCTAAAAGATATGGCCCATTCAAAATCATCGACAAAATAGGACACACAGCATACAAACTAGAACTACCACAAAACTGGACGCTTATACACCCTGTATTCAACCAAGATTTGCTAACGCCATACAAGAAGCCGAACTATAAATCACAAATCAAGAAGCCACCCCCACCACCGGAAATAATAGGAATGGAACCCGAATATGAAATAGACCAAATACTGGACTCAAGAAGACGACGAAATCAAACTGAATTCCTCATCGCATGGAAAGGATATGGCCCCGAACATAACTCTTGGGAACCAAAACAAAACATCCACGCCCAAGCCAAACTCAAAGACTTCAGACGAAGGCATCCACTCAAGGCACTTGTATTACAACGGGCAAAAGTATTTACACCACAGTACCCCACCCATTATTCACTGCCTCCCCTTCCTGTGCCAACTTATGATCAGGGCACAGTATCCTCGCCAGCCACTCATTCCCCGACGCCATTAACTCAAGCTGCTCTATCAGCAGCTTTATCATCTGATTCTCGCCCCAGAGCTTGTCCAGGGCCCAACGCATCTGCTCCTCCTCCTCAGGAGTCAACGCAGGATGAGGTTCCAAAACATCTAAAAGAAAAATCAACATACAACACAGGAAACAATAATAAACCACTTATGACGGAACCGAACAAACGCGTTATGCATTTGTTGCCTGGCCACCCTCTGCCAGGCCTCACTAAGCTCCTCTGAAGAAGCAAAGGCAGATACGAACTCAGGTGCCCACTGAGGAACGTCAGACATTGTTACCCCTCAAACGCCAGAATACCCCTTGTTTTATACCTGAAACTTGTCTCAGCATGGACCATCGGCCACCCCTCACCGAAGCGCAGTCAGTCACGTTCCCCATTACTCAGAACTCCACCTGGGTCCATTCCCACCCTGCCACTACAAAGCCCAGACCGTTCCAGACCCTTTCTATCTAATCGCATGAACTGGCCCCGATTTGCCCTCATAATCGCAACCACTATCGCTCTTCACTACACAGCCCAAGCCCAATATGACCTCCTGGTTAAGCTGGTTAATATCCTCAGCCGTCTCAACAATCAAAGAGCAATACCCACTCCTTCTATTCATCATCGCACTCCCCAGCATCATCGCAGGTGCCATGTCACTTATCACCAACCAATCATCCATCCTCAGTGCCCTAGTAACCCCCCTCATCAGCGCCATCCCAATCCCTGCATGGATCCACCATTGGATGAACGAGTACAGGAGGGATATCAACCACCTCGTTCGATACGATGCCGCCACTCACAAGCAGCTCAACGAGATGCTTTGATTCATGCAGAAACTTGAAACCACAGTCAGCACGTGGAACCCAGTCATCCTTGCCCAGGGTTTCGCCACCTTCGAGTTATCATCCCAGGAACTCATGAGTATGATGAACGATGTCATCAAGGACCGAAGCGAACTCATGGGGAAGCTCCAGAGCATCCAGTACGAAATTAACCATGGCATTCCCCAAGCTCTGCACCACTCTGTCACTGAAACGATCAGCGAGTCTCTCAAGGATATCAAAACGCTTACCGACCGGATTTCACTTATGGAAGAAGATCAGGTCTCTTGCCTCCTCAAATTAGACAACGACTTGGCCATGGATGCGTGGCGCAATGAAATTCACACCATCTTTGATATGGTCCGCAGTATGGACCAACACTTAGACCTCATCCATTTTCGCATCACCAAACTCAAAGAACTCCACCAACCCCTTCCCAGAGTCCAATCTGCCCCTCACCTCGCCCCCAAGGATGAATCCATCTCCCCATCAGTCTCAGACCCCCCCTTGGAATATCGCCACCAGACAACCCCCATTCCTGTCTACAATCCCGACCTCATCCCCTTCTATGACCCGCAACACCTCCCCTCGGATGACAACGTCGATTTCACTGACAAATCCTGGTACGCTTCTGCTTACATGGGAATCCCCTACTCCTACATTATGTTGGGACTCGCTCACAACCCTCGCTTCGTCGGAATCGCCCCAAACTCCGGCCAACTTTGCTTCGCCAATAACAAGAAGACTCTAGGCACCCTCATCGCTAGAGCCGAGGGAGCCATTCTCACCTAGTTCATGAAGAACATGAACCTTAGAGAGGAGGTCCTGTTACGATGAGTACGCGTTTCACCCATATGTTTCATCCCTTATGCCACCCCCTGTTTTATCCTCAGACACCTGTTTTACTCTCCTGTCCATACTTCCAGATAACCCCTGTTTCGTATACATTTCAGCTCCTGTTTCAAGCGTGTTATGTATCTTTGTGTATGCGCTCTCATTGTTTACCACCAAACACTCCTAGCGCCTATATAAACCCCTAAGTAGCACTTGTAGTTCCTTAGCTTCGCAATAAAGATCTACATCACTGCCACACATCAGAACCTGAGTCCAGACTCGCCTTCTGATCCTCGGCCCTGATTATCTCGCCCTCCTCGCTGAACCTTCATCTCCAAGACCGCCCACCACCCTCTTGTTGACGTCCTTCATCTAGGACCGCCCTCGCCTTCACTACCACCTTGTGCTCAGGCTCGACATCTTAACACCAGGGTGAGCTCATTGTTGCCATCGTCACACTTACCAGAACCTCTCCCGAGTTTTCTGCCAATGGAAGAGCTCGAGGACAGAGAGATACAACTAGATGTGGTGGACCATGCTCATTGCATTACCAATACGGACTCTGAGCTGAGCACTCCCTTGTCCCCAACCCCAAGTTCTTTGTCCCCTTTGTCTAGTGCTGACAGCTTCATGTGGTCATATCAGGATGAAGTTGACAACTTGGCAGAACCTCAGGGTCCAGACTTGGACCATCCAAGCCAAGGGCTAAAGTGTGAATATCATGCCTTTTTAAGTGGTAGTTCAAAGTCCTTGATATTACCTGCTTGTGAGCTGACATGACACTGGCAGGTGTTATTTGTGATTCCACTGGTCACCCACTGCTGGCTGATGCCCCACCACCCCCAGAAACACGGTCTCGTGAAGATTGGGCTCCTTTCAATAACAGGGTCCAGTTTGAATTGGGGAACTTCCTTTACCACAAAGTACAGATGTCTGCAGGTGATATTGATATCCTTCTCCAATTATGGGCTGAATTGCATAAAGATTGTGGATGTCCCCCTCCTTTTCAGAACCATTGAGAGATGTATGACAAGATTGATTCAGTAAAGGTTGGCAACATACCATGGAAAAGTTTCATGTTGAAATATGATGGGGAACTGCCTGAATCAGATGTTCCACCTTGGATGAAGACCAGATTCCAAGTTTGGTACCAAGATCCGCATCTGGTCATCAAGAATATGTTTTTGAACCCTGACTTCAAGGACGGCATGGATTATGCCCCATATGTCAGTACTGATGTCAATAATAACTGTATATATCATAACTTCATGTCAGGGGAGTGGGCATGGGAGAAAGTGGCAGGTTTTTATAGTAACTGCTCATTATCTCATGCTCAATGCCATACAGGATCACTCACAAGCAAAACATGAAGTGGGCAGTGCTATGTTGGTTCCAGTGCTACTTGGTAGTGACAAAACAACAACTTCAGTTGCTATAGGCAACAATGAATACTATCCTTTGTATATTTCAATTGGGAATGTGCATAATAACATTTGATGAGCACACTGTGATGCCGTAGAGGTGGTCGCTTTCCTTGCAGTTGCTAAAAGTGCGTTATACATTCCGTTGCATCATAGCCACTGTCATTCATGATGAGTAGCCTCCCAACAGTTTACTAATGATATTAAGTTTTGCTGCTTTTGACACCAACTACTGCAAAGTTTGCTGGTGACAATACTGAGTTCTCTAAAGCCTGGAATGGCCAAACCTGAGGTTATACGCTGCCCTGACAGTCATTATCATCAGGTGCTCTATGTCCTTGGCCCATACATGGCTGATTATCCTGAGCAAGCAGCAATTGCGTCCATTGTTAATGGTTGGTGTCCAAAGTAAGTCTGATTAGCACCATCATTGCAGCTTTCTGATTCAAGGAGATGTACCATTGAGGATCTCGGTAGCAACATCCCTGGAGGCCAACACTCTCGTCTACTTACCAAATACCTTGTTCATGCATATGAGCTTGGTGAGCTTTGGGATGACTATGGTATAGTAGGCAACATTGAGGTGAACATAGTCTCAACCATGCATTTATTTGGCCTTGACTGTGACAACCTTTTAATTTCAGCCATTTACAAATGAGTTTCCTGACACTGATATCCACAAACTCTTGGCTCCTGATCTGCTTCACCAGGTTATCAAGGGAGTCTTCAAGGACCATCTGGTGACCTGGGTTGAACAGTACCTGAATAAAGTACATACCCCTGCTCAAGCTAAGAAAATACTTGACAAGATTGACTATAGGTAGGGTTAGTCACCTATACAGTGACTCAAAAAACTGTCCCAATGTTTGGCACTTTTTGATTGCTTGTGATATAGCATCACACCA
>QFEO01003165.1:0-18996 GCA_003316615.1 Amanita pseudoporphyria
AGTCTTAGTCGCAGCGCTTCTCGACGAGTGGGTTTGTTGTCACAGTTCATCCCTATTGCAGGGAACTTCTTGACCAAACATACTAAGTTCGCTTAGCGGTAACAACGCCGCTACAGCCCAATATGACCTCCTGGTTAAACTGGTTGCTATCCTCGCTCGTCTCAACAATCAAAGAACAGTATCCGCTCCTCCTATTCATCGTTGCACTCCCCAGCCTCATCGCCGGTCTCATATCCCTCGTCACCAACCAGTCATCCATACTCAGCGCCTTCGTCACCCCCCTAATCAGTGCCATCCCGATCCCAGCATGGATCCACCATTGGATGAATGAATACAGGAGAGACATCAATCAACTCACCCGATACGATGCAGCCACTCACAAACAACTCAACGAAATGCTACGATTCATGCAGAAACTCGAAACCACCATCAGCACGTGGAACCCCGTCATCCTCGCCCAGGGTTTCGCCACCTTCAAGTTGTCATCCCAAGAACTCATGGCCATGATGAACGACGTAGTCAAAGATCGGAGTGAAATCCTAGGGAAACTCCAGAGCATCCAGTACGAGATCAACCATGGCATTCCCCAAGCCCTCCACCACTCAGTCACTGAAACGATCAGCGAATCCCTCAAGGATATCAAGACACTCACAGACCATATCTCTCTCATGGAAGAAGACCAGGTGTCCAGGCTCCTCAAACTCAACAACGATCTCGCCATGGATGCCAGGTGTAACGAAATCCACACCATCTTCGACATGGTCCACAGCATGGATCAACACCTCGATCTCATCCATTTTCGCCTCACTGAACTTGAGAAACTCCACCAACCCATCCTGCGTACCCAATCAGCTCCACACCTCGCCCCCAAAGATGAATCCATCTCCCCATCCACCTCAGACCCCCCCTTGGAATATCGCCATCAAACAACCCCCATTCCTATCTACAATCCCGACCTCATCCCCTTCTACGACCCGCAGCACCTCCCCGGTGACGACAACATCGATTTCACTACCAAATCATGGCATGCCACGGCCTACATGGGTATCCCCTACTCCTACATTACGCTGGGGCTCACCCACAACCCTCGCTTCATCAGAATCGCCCCTAACTCCGGAAGACTCTGCTTCGCCAACAGCAAGAAGGTTTTAGGAACCCTCATCGCCAAAGCCAAAGGAGCCATTGTCACCTAGTTCATGAAGAACATGAACCTTAGAGAGGAGATCCTGTTACGACCAGTACGCGTTTCACCCTTGCGTTTCATCCCCTATACCACCCCCTGGTTTCACCCTCGGACACACGTTTCACCTTCTTGTCCATACCTCCTGATTACCCCTGTTTTACATCCGTTTCAGTCCCTGTTTTCAAGCGTATTATGTATCTTTGTGTATGTGCTCGCATTGTTTACTACCAAACACCCCTAGCACCTATTTAAACCCCTAAGTAGCACTTGTAGTTCCTTAGCTTCGCAATAAAGATCTACATCACTGCCATACATCAGAACCTAAGTCTCTGACTTGCCTTCTGATCCTTGGCCCTGATTATCTCACCCTCCTCACTGAACCTTCATCTCCAAGACCACCCATCGCCCTCTTGTTGACATCCTTCATCTAGGACTGCCCTCGCCTTCACTACCACCTTGTGCTCAGGCTCGATGTCTTAACATCATCCTTGAGCAAAATGACGTTTTTGTTGTCATTCTCCCCCCCCTTATGGTCTGTTCATCTCGAAAGGAGGTTGGCTTTACTATTTGATTTCCCAGAGCAATGTTTAATGATGAAATCATATTCTTGTAAGTCTAGAATCCATCACGCTTGGCGCCTGTTAAGATTTTGCGGTTTTCAGAAATATGTTAAGTTTTGATGGTCCATTAACACTTCCACTGTATGTTTTGATCCCTTCAGGTATTGTGACCATTCATAAAATGTGTGCATTACAGCAAGCATTTCCTTGTCATATATCTCATAGTTTCGTTCGGTGTCGTTTAGACTTTGTGATATAAAGGCAATGGGTTGCCATATTCCCTGCTTGTTTTCCTGTGACAGAATAGCCCCTATGGTGTAGTCAGATGTGTCTGTTTCTACTTGATACAGTTTGTTGTAATCTGGAATGAGCAATACTGCTTCTTTCTGAATCTGTTCTTTGAGTCTGTCAAACACAAGCCCTTGGCTGACTCCCCAGTCCCATTCTACTTTTCTGGTGAGGATTGTGAGAGCCTTGGCTAGCTTCGCAAATCCTTCCACAAATCGTCGGTAAAAGTTAATGAATCCTAAGAACTGCTGTAGCTCCTTTTTGGTTTGCAGCATTGGCCATTTGAGTATTGCTTTTACCTTGGCGGGGTCCATTCATATTGAGCTGTGGCTGATAATGAGCCCTAGGAACTCGATATGGTCCTGGTTGAAGAAACACTTGTCTGGTTTCAAGGATAACTGGTTTTCTCCTAGTTTCTCTAGAACTCATCCTACTTGTTGCCAATGTTCCTCCTCCATTTTTGAGAATACTAGAATGTCATCCATGTAGATAACCACCCATCCCTGGGCGATTTCCTCTCTAAACAGGTACATATTCACATGTGTGTTATCACCATTTTCAACAAACAGGGCCACAAATCAAGGAGAATCTGCCTAAGGACTACAACAGCGACCCTAGGAAAATAGTGGCTTGGTTCAGAGAATGGGACTTGTACTTCCAAGAAATCAAGTTCACAAAAATGGACACCAAGATGGTCTGCAGAAAGTTTCACATGGCACTCAGATGAATTAAGGGTGGAGAAGAAGACTTCACAGGTGCATGGGCAACTAGTTGTATGAAGGAACTGCTCAAAGCAGAAGAACAATGGGACAAATGGGTTAGTGACAAAACCTCCACCAACAAGAACTCCACACTGGAAGCATGAAACAATATGGAGTTTGGAAACGAGCATCTGTTATACCCATTCACGAGCTGGGAAGATTTCCAAAAACAAGCACAGGGATTCTTTGTCACTACAGAGTGCAGCTGCAGCGAGATGCCCAACAATGGTTGGCCAAGTTGAAACAGGACAACATCAATGCAGAAAGATACGTAGTCACATTCAAGGCCCTTGCAGAGGAAACCAGATACAATGACATGGCGTTGGTAGCCCAATTCCGAGCAGGACTTACACCAGGACTTGGGTTTGAAATTGTTAAAGCTGGGGCTCCTGATGACAACAATCTGGAGGAATGGACTAAGCATGCTGTAAAGCTATCACATGCCTACATGAGATAAAGGCAAGCTTAAAAGCACCTTTAAAACAGAAAAGACAGATAAGGGACAATGGGGAAAATGGAAGGGAGGAAAGGAAATGGCTACAGCTGCACCACCTGCCAACTTAGGAGGAAGTACCAGCCAGGATCCTAATGCTATGGATGTCGATAAGAAGAAGAACACATTCAAGTGCTACAACTGCGGGAAGACCGGACACTTTGCAAAAGACTGCAAGCAGCCAAAATGCGATAAGGGAAACTCGCGTATATGAGAATTAGGACTGCCAGAGATCAGAGCATTCATAAAGGATATGAACAAGGGTGACAAACAAGAAGTTGCTAGGGACTTGGGTTTTGGATCCAACCAGTGAATGAATCACATTCTGATTCACTGGTCAAGAATATTGTACAACATACAGATAGTGATGTAAACATAAACTCATTAATAAACAATGAGTTAAGCAAACATATCCACTATCTGAGGAATGCACCCATAAGTGCAACAAAGAAAGTGTTCAAGCCATGGAGTAATCCCTGGATGGTCTGGAGAATCTGGGAGCAAAGTCCAGAAATAGTGATATGAGACCTAAAAGCTTGGGTACACGAATCCCAGAGACAAGAAGTAACCCCAGAGATGGTCTCAGACTTAAATAAAGCATCAGAGAAAGACATAGTATGGTTCTTAGAGAAAATGCAATGACAAGCACAGATTAAAAGAATGTTGCAGTGAAAGGACATCAAAATAGACCTAACACTCACCCACTTGGATAACTATCAGCAGGTAGCAGCAGTAGGACTCATTGACTCAGATGCACACAATCATGCATCAACTGAGAATTTGTCGAGCAATACCAGATTCCAACTTGAAGGCTACCACATCTGGTACCAGTATTCAATGCAGATGGATCGCTAAACCGAGATGGATATCTCAAGGACATGTGCCAAGTCAAAGTAACCATAGGAGGACATGAAGAAATCCTAGAATTTGCAGTGTCTAGCCTAGGAAAATTGGACCTATTCCTAGGACATGAATGGTTAAACAGGCATAATCCGAGTATCAACTGGGAGAAAGGAGAAGTGGAGTTTAACCAATGCCCATCGGAATGTTGGAACAGGAGTACCTATCAGGAACCAGAGGATTCACCAGAAGAGATAGAACCAATGGAACCTGGAGATCAGATACTGGCAGTACACTTTGGACCAGAAGAATTCACAACCTGTATGACAGACAAGGAGTATAATCATGCATTTGCAAAATCAGCAATGGACATAGCAATTGAAAACCACAAAGATCGATCCATGGAAGAGGCAGTCCCCAAACACTACCTAAAGTACAAAAAAGTGTTTGAGAAGACATCTTTTGATGAAATGCCACCAAGATGACCATGGGATCATGCTATAGAATTATTACCAGGGTCTAAACCATTAGACTGCAAAATTTATCCATTGAACAGACCAGAACAAGAAGCACTTGAAGAATTCTTGAAGGAAAATCTTGATACTGGGAGAATTAGACCAAGCAAATCACCCATGGCATCACTGTTCTTCTTTGTCAAGAAAAAAGATGGAAGATTACGACCAGTACAGGATTATAGGAAACTAAATGATATGACAATCAAGAATCATTATCCACTACCCATCATAGGAGAATTGGTAGATAAGCTAAGTGGTGCCAGATACTTTTCAAAAATGGACGTACAATGGGGATATAACAACATTTGCATCAAAGAAGGCAATGAATGGAAAGCAGCATTCAGGACAAATAGAGGACTGTTCAAACCACTCGTAATGTTCTTCAGATTAACCAACTCACCAGCCACATTTCAGAGAATGATGATGTGTACAAAGTTAGATTTGTTCATAACTCATGAACCGTTGAAGATATGGACTCGTTCCCAGCGAAGAAAATGTTCCTCGTACTGTATTTAGTTTGGACGCGATATAGTGGACACCAATACTCACGCCTCGCGGTTATTTCACTGTATTTTAGTATATAACACACTATTCCTTACATGTAGGAAGAAGTACAGTACTCCTACACTTGGATTGGTTAATACACTTGTTGACATTGCTCAAATAGACTAAAAGTGCGAAGTCTGAGATTGTCTACTAGTGTGGATAGTGTCCAGTTGGCCAAATAGTGAGATTCTAACACTGTTTTGGCTGGTTGGGTTGGTGTGGTGGCTTGTTCAATGGTAACATTTATGGGTTGTCTGAGAGTGTTGATTACTTCTTGTAATATCTTGGTGGCTGCTTGAGCAGTTTCATTCCTTGCACTGTCAATTTGTGTATTCATTGCCTGCGCTACTCTTCGTGCTTCCTGCATCTGGGCTCTCCATGTTGGGGTTTTGATGTCTGATGGGGTCAGTGGTACATCTACATGGTTTGGCACATTTTGAGTGAACCAGTGATTATATCCCCAAAACAGGGATATTATCAATCCTGCCAAGGTCATGGGTAGTGTGTATTCTGAGCCGATGCATTCCTGCTGCCATAACAGAATCATGTTTTCCAGGTTTGCTTGACGTTCTACTTCATCCCAATCATAGTCTCCATAAATGTTCAGCACTATGTGGATGATGTTGAGGGATTCATCCATGGTTGTAATATTGAACCAAACATTCTTCCTTCTGAGTTGTCTGCAGTTTGCCAATTGCCTCCAACCAGGTAGTTTCTGCCAGATAAACAGAGCATGGAACTTGTCGTTGATGAGCCATAGATAACAATACCCTTCTGCCATCCATATTGGTGCAGTGGAATTGTTGACTCTTCCCCTCCATCACGCAGCAAATTCAGACTCTGGATTGTGAGCAGGTGGTAGTGTTGATTCTCCTTCTAGTTGCCAAAACCATCTGTCTATGCATTGTAGTTGTTCTCGCATATTCTGGTGTCTGTTTGCTAGTTCTATGGCATGTTGAATCAGGAATTGCAACTGGTCAAATTCATCACACATCCATCCTTGCTGTATGGCGTGGATGACCTTTTCCGCCTTCTGGATTTCCTGCATGCAATCATCAACTATAGCCTCAACCGAATTCAAGCTTGTTTGAATGTTGTTTGCCAACAGGGTTAGGCATTGTCATCTACAAGCTTCAGCTTCCATGTCTAGGATGGGTTCATCTATTCCTATATGCTTTGGGTCTTTATTGATTGACTCATGTAAGGCCTCTATGCCAATTAGGGTCCAGTTGTAGTTTCCATCAATGTCTGGTATGATATGAACATGTCCATTGCATTCTGAGATGCTGAAGTGCACGTCTTGTCTTCCCATCCATCGTAGCTGGTACAACTTGTTCCAGGAAATGTTCTTTTTCCAGTAGTGAGTTTTGTAGTATTGTGCATTGACGAGCCAGAGATAACAGAGGCTGGGCTCTTCCCATATTGCTCCCTTAGAGTCAATACTGGCAGTGTCTGACTTAGCCACTTCTTCCATCCATGCTTGTATTGACTGTAGGGTGTGGCGTGGCTGTAACATTGTTTGATCCAGAAACATTTTCTTGTTTTTGAATGATATGGCTGACCATCTGTGTCTTAACATGTATAGGAACCTCCTCGTGGCCCATGGTGATTGGGCAGATTGTCAAACAAGTTGGTGTACATGCTGTTGGTCTGGAATTACTTGTGACAGTCATCATTCCATTGTGCTCCATTCATCCAAGGTGACCTCCAGTTCTGGCAATTCGTTATGCTGAACTGACCCATTGCTGTTGAGCGCATGCATCAAATGATTCCTTTCTTCATTTGACAGTACTTTTCCATAGTGACAGAGGCATTCCTCACCTCCCAACTCCCACAACATGCACTGGTTGGACATGTTGTCCAACAGTGCCTTTCGGACCTCTGATCCAGATCTGAATAGTCTGAGCATCTGCTCCAGGACTTGTAGTTCTGCAGACTTGTGTATAATCCACCTTCTTTCCATCCATCATATGATCTGGGGCACATAACATGCCCTGCACATGATGTGCCCGCCCCAGACTTGTCATTTTCACATTGCTGTGCAGTGGTTGCATGCAAGGTGTTCTACCTTGACTAGTTCTTCCTCATCCTCATCGGGCTCCTGGGTGAAGAGGATTGTGGTGGCAAGAGCCTTGTTGCCCTCGGTGTCGGTTTTGCAGTGTCTGACTTCACAGGACTCAACAAATCGTTCTTCCATGATTCGTTCTTCACCTGTGTACTTGACATGGGCAGTGGGTTGTCTAGTGGGTGCTGGGACCTGGGTGATAACTGTTGAGGCTATTTCTGCCTCATTTGTGGCACGACGCTTGGCGATCCACTGATCCCAGGCTTTGTCAATCTCTTTGAGCTCCACAAGCTCTGCAAGGTGTTTTTCCAGGCAACGTTTCACCTTTAACTCTTTCTGGTACTTGTACCAGGCTTTAACATGAGCACTCTGCTGGACAGCATGAGCACGGGAAGAGGTGGTCAGCCTCTCCAATTCCTCGTTGTGTGCCCTGACATTGGGCACAATTTCGGATGTGAATAGGGCTACTGTAAGGTGTGCCAATTTGGACAAAATAGCATGGTCCATGATGGTTCATGCCTATTCCATGCAAATTCCATGCATTTTGCATGAAACATGCATGGAACACAGTGAAACATGCATGGACCATCATGGACCATCATGTTTCATTAGTGGAGGAGCAAACAGAGATTCAGCAGAATAGAGTGTTCAATGAATGGACAGTGAGTGGACAATGAGTGGACAATGAGTGGACAATGAGTGGACCATGCATAATTTACTTGTTTTTGTCCTTTGTGCATGGTCCACTCATGGTCCACTCACTCTCCACTCACTCTCCACTCATTGTCCACTCTATTCCACTAAATCTCTGTTTGCTACTTCACTTGTTCTCCATCATGGAACATGATGAACCATGATGGACCATGCATGTTCCACTGTGTTCCATGGATCAACCATGAGAAATGCATGGAATATGCATGGAATCAGCCTTGTTTTGCTATTTTGTCCAATTTGGTGCACCATACTACTGCTTGCCCTAGTGTCATTGAGACATGTGGTAGCAGGTAGTTGAACCTGAACCATGTCAACTCAACCAGAGGAGTTGACTGTGACATCATTGTGGTGATTGTTGTGATTGTTGGTGATTCGGCGTGTATATGTATGTGCATATATCTGATGCTGTGTACTATACTGCAGGAGACTCCCAAATTGGGTTAGCTCAACTGCACAGGTTTATGAGGGAATTAAGCTAATGGATCCTCTTCTTCAGCAAGATGCTTCCTAGTTAGGAAGGATGTTGACTCTTCACCCACCAGGTGACATGCATATCCCACACTGTACACCAGATCCAGTCAGGGTCAAAATACAGTACTTCGCCATTGCACCCCTGCACCAGTCTTGGATTTAGAGTCTTTAAGAGGTTCTGACACCCTAGTGAATGGACATTTTCTTCTACAAGATAGTGTGCCTGGGTTTTCAGCCTATGGCAACAACAAATGTCAAGCCAACAGCACACCACTCCTTGATACACACTATGGAGCTTGCTGGCTCGAAAGGTAGAGTTGTGGCTGCCTAGCAGTCATGAGTTATGTGTGAGAGTGAGAGTAATACTTTTGTGGTTATGTCAGAAGGTGCAAGTCACCCCCAGGCTCACACAGAGTCTCTGGCTGCTAACCCTACACAAGGGAAAGTGAAGATGATGATAGAGCAGAGACAACCACAAAAGTGGGGATCACCTTCTAACTACTACACTTATATACTAAGGGTACAGGGTAAAGTAAATGTATGCAAATGTTGGCATGCATGAGTCGCATGTTGCATAGCCATAGATAAAGAAGGGTATATAGGTGTAAATGGCAACAAGCCTTATCCAAAGTCACAAGTCACTAGCTGTGACTAACTTCCATAATGGGGATTTGAGTATAATCCATTGTTAAGTCCATAAGAAATGTCCAGGTTTGTAACACCCCATGGCCAACCTATACAATGGAGTTAACCAAGAACTGGGTGAAGGAAGTAGCACACTCTGAAGGAAGTTGAGAGGAAGAAGTTCTGCTGTGGGAACAGCCCAGTCTCTGTTACCTTTGGGTCATCAATGACAAGTACTACAAAACATGGTACTGGAAGAAGAACATTTCCTGGAATGAGCTGTACAAACTCAAATGGATGGCACAACAGGATGTCCAATTTAGCATCACCAAACATGATGGACATGTACATGTTATACCAGATGCTGATGGAGACTACAACTGGGAAATGATCAGGTTAGAAGTGTTTCATGAGTCACTCAGCAGGGAGCCTAAGTGCATTGGCATGGATGGAGAACAGGACACCCAAGCTGAAGCAAGGAGACAATGCCAACTTACAGTCTTAGCTGCCAATGTTCAAACTGGTCTCAACAACATCAAGGGGATCATTGATGATTGTATGAAAGAAATCCAGAAAGCCAAGAAGGTTATCTATGCAATCCAACAAGGATGGATGGTAGATGAGTTTAACCAGCAGCAATTCCTGATTGAACAGGCAATAGAAATAATAACTAACTGGCATTCAGAAATGAAGGAACAGCTTCAACACATTGATGGGTGGTTCTGGCAGCTACAAGGAGAGCCAACACTTCCACCAGCACATAATCTGGAATCAGAATTTGCTGCAAAATGGCAAGGACAAATCAATGACTTGACAGCACCAATATGGATGGCAGAAGGATATTGCTACCTCTGGCTCATTGATGACAAATTCCATGCCCCCTTCATCTGGCAAAAACTACCAGGATGGCAACAGTTAGCTAACTGCAGGAGGCTCTGGCACAAGAATGTTCAATTTAACATTACCACCACAGACAAATCCCTTAACATTGTCCACATTGTTCCAAATATTTATGGAGACTATGACTGGGACAAGGTTGAATGCCAAGCAAACCTAGAGGCCACCATACCGTTATGGCAGCAGGAACAAATAGGTGCAGACTATGTAGCCTCAGCAACACTCATAGGTGCAGTTGGCTCACTCTTCTGGGGATACAACCAATGGTTCACACAAGGAGCTCTGACAATTGTGGAAGTACCTCCAGCACCATCAGATATTGAAACCCCAGCACAGTGAGCACAAATTAGACTGGCCATGGTTCAGTTTGGTTCAGGTTCAGCCCTTTTTTGGCAAACCTGCACCTGCACCTCAAGGTTCAGTTCAGGTTTGGTTTGAGGTGTACCAGGTGCAGAAGGCAAAAAAAAAAATAGAACAAGTAATATTAGGTACTACATCAGCAAACTCTAGTGAATGTTACAGGGAGTTCCATAGCACCCTGTAGCACCCTATAGCAGAGCACCTTAGGTTTGCTGATGTAGTAAATATGCTCATCAAAATTGAAATCAGGCTTGATCACCTGAAAAAGGCTACTATTGTGAATGTACAAATTGCATGTTTGTACCCCAGTCACCCATTCACCCCTCCTGTTGCCTGTTCTGCCAGGTTCAAAAATTTTGAACCTTGCCTGACCCTAGAACTGCCAGACTTGTGGTTCAGTTCAACATTTACCTGAACTTTGGACCAAATGTTGGTTCAGAACTGAACTGTGGAGATGGAGGGTGTTGCTGATAATGCCAATGTCATCACCATCATTGTCATGAACCATCAGGTAGGCCACATACCTGATTCCCAATCTGGCTCCTGAGTGGCCATACCATCATTGTCTTGTGGGCTGGAGATGTGGGGTGCTGCTGATAGTAACACCATTGTTGTCATCAATATGATCATCATCATTGTGAACAGTCAGACAAGTCACACACCAACTTGAGGGTATGGGCCACCAAGCAGCAAATCTGAGGCCAAATTACATGCAGCAGGATATATTTGTGCATGTTGATGATCAGCAAACACTGGTCTCTTAGATTCTCGTTACAAAATCCTGCACAGCTGGCCCAATATAAGAAACCTCCTTTCAGTCGGCCTCAGAACAACTTACCTGGGGCACAGTGGGTGCAAGTTGGTCAAGAGCAATGAGTCACAGAGTCCAGAGATCAGGTGAGCAACAAGAGTTGAGTGCAGTGTGGCTGTGCAACAGATGACATGGCATGATGGCAATGGTGTCTGATGTAATACAGCTTGATTGCCACACATTAAGAGAACATTTCTTCATTCACCTCATAAAACTGAGACCTTCATTTCACTATGGCCTTGGAATTCCCAATAACCTATGTGGTTGAAAACACATCTCAAGGCACTGTGACACCACAATAATGGCTCACAGTAATCAGCAGGTCAGCAATGTCTAACATGATGCCCACATATGCAGACTTTGTGACCATAAAACCACTCATCTACAGCTGCTCCACCCCTTTGAGGTGCACCTAACCCAAGGTTCAGGTTCAGGCCAGTGCTGAACCTGCACCTGCCATAAAGGTTTGGTTCACCCAGATGCTGAACCTCGAACCTGAACCTGGGGTGGGGTGCAGGTTTGGTGTGGGTTCAGGGGGTTCATGAACTGAACCCTGGCCAGTCTAGCACAAATGCAAGAAGCACAATGACAGGCCTTATCTTCCAATACACATATGGAGTCAGCAAGACAAGAAACAGCCAATGCCACTGTGCTTATAATCCAAGAAGTAGTCAATGCATAATGAAGGAGTTGCTTGAAGCAGAAGAACAATGGTGTTACAATCAACCCACTTTACAGTAACAACTTATGATACAGTTACATTTTTCTCATGATATGTATGTTTACTTCATTCCATAACATTCTGGATAAGACCAGACTTCTATTTTTATTTACTTATGACATCATCTTCATCATATGATCCTTCCATCATATTCCTCTACATTCTATTATCAATGAACATACTTACAAACATATACAAACACATACATACTCCAAGTAGTATATAAATGGCATGTACTAGCAGTAGTACCTTAAGTTTAATCTATTCATTCTTAAACATTCATATCTGATCCTGAACCTGATCATCAGTTCTTATCAGTTCCCTGAACACCTCTCAAGTGACCTTAGTCACTCCACTTCTAATCCTCAAATAGTCTTAGTCACAGTGCTTCTCAACAAGTGGGCTCATTGTCTTAGTTCATCCCTATTGCAGGGAACTTCTTGACCAAGCATACTAAGTTCACTTAGCAGTAACATTAAGATTAAACTTGACTTATCACTTGGTTGGATAATCACCATCACCATTAAACTTCCAGAAGGGTGAATCCATAATCATGCACCCATCTAGCCACCATGTCTTCATGAAGATATATTCCCACTCCCCCACCTAACAAAGCTACCTGTCACTCAGGAAACTGATACTTCCTAGACCAACAACAAATTGAACTTGACTCAAAAGATAATATCTGGAAATACTCTCTTAGTGGAGCACACATTCATTCCAGTTATTTTTGGATACCACAATGAGCAAACAGACCCCCCAATAACTCTGTTCTTTATAAAAACAAGTACTATCAAAACCTTGACAAGGTTTTGTTTAAGAATGACTGCTGGTATTACCAAAATGATGACCTGGTTGAGGACAATCTATTTCTAGGACCACAGTGGATAGCAGGCACACCAAAAGATCATTTACCTCATTATCTTTTCAATGAATACATCAGTGAACAAAGAGGAACATATTGAGTTCCTAGTGAATCAGGTTCCAAATCTATTGATTGGAAAGAACCCAGTGACTTACCTGAAACAACACTTCTTCCTGCATCCTCATCAACTCTTGTACCAATAAGAATCAAACAAACCAATTCTGGCTCAACACAGAAACCATCTCCTAAAGACAAAGGCAAGAAAGAACCAACACTGCCTTTACCCCTGCCTTGGCTATTATAGCTGTTGGAATTGGTGATCGCGGCAAGTCTGACATTATGGTGATGACTCATTATCCCAGGACGCTTACTTATCATTTCTATTACGATGACTCATGAACAGTTATAAATACATATGGAACGTTCTAGACTTACGGTTATCTTGTATATAAAGTCTCTTTTGTACTCGTAGATACTCGTACGAAAAGACTCGTTTTACACTGGGAAAGCTATAGCTTGACTCTAGCTCAACAAGCTTCGATCTAATCGACCCAGGATTTCTAACATTTTCGTACATCACCCCCTGCGACTATCATTCATGTCTCATCAAGATTGCTCACCATCGCCGACCGATGTCACTGATGACTACGTCCAGGGAATTATAGTACCTGTGGCCGAACGCATTAACGATCCACCATCTAATTGTTAGAAGTATTAGGGTCGATAAGATCGAGGCTGTTGAGCTGATAGTCAAGCTAGCGTTTCCCAGTGTATAACGAGTCTTTTCGTACAAGGGTCTACCTAGTACATGGCTACTATTTATACAGATTTCATCGTATTCTACCATGTTCCATGGGGTTCTACGACCCCGAGTACTTGTGATGTAATGATAAGTAAAATGTACCTGGGATGATAACAAAAATATCGAATAGACCGGACTTGCCGCAATCACCTATTTTAACAGTCCCCCCTGATTCGACAAGTCCTCAGGAAGGAGTGCGGCGGTGCTTCCGCCGATCGCGGGCCGATTGCTGTGATCGCCGTCTTAACTCAGTAGCATCTGCGACTAGATTCGCAAAGGCGATAGGAGGAGGCGGCGGTTGTGGATAGGGATATGGCAACGCGGGTGCCATTGACGGGTATTGTTGAGTGAAAGAAGGGGGTACCTCCCTTGCTTCTCTAGCTTTCCGTGCGTTGTTGGCAACTCGCTTGCGCATAGCGCTAGGGTCTGCGGTGCGACAGTTGTCGGCGTCGTGTCCGCGTGCATGGCACTTCTTGCAGCGCGTGGTGCGACTGCTAGTGGCTCTATTAGATGTGGTGGGCGCGTCGTCTTGGTTAGTAGTAGGCGCGTGAGTGGGGATAGGCTCAGCAGATAACCGTTTCTCGATTTCATATAACCTGTTCCCATAGGATCGAGCAACCTCCTCGATCAACTGCAGAACCTGTGTGAGGATCGTAACGATCCATACGATGAGCGCGCGAGGCCCATTCTGGGGAGGATCGTTGATAGCTTCAGCTACAGGGACTACGATTCCCTGGACATAGTCAATAGTGGTGTCGGACAGCGAAGGTGATCGGCGTGCTTGACTGGACATATCGATAATCGCAGGGTGTGTTGTACGAAAATGTTAGAAGTATTAGGGTCGATAAGATCGAGGCTGTTGAGCTGATAGTCAAGCTAGCGTTTCCCAGTGTATAACGAGTCTTTTCGTACAAGGGTCTACCTAGTACATGGCTACTATTTATACAGATTTCATCGTATTCTACCATGTTCCATGGGGTTCTACGACCCCGAGTACTTGTGATGTAATGATAAGTAAAATGTACCTGGGATGATAACAAAAATATCGAATAGACCGGACTTGCCGCAATCACCTATTTTAACAGTATTGATACCAAATATGGTAATTGCACCATAAGGCATGAGTATTACTGTCCACTATATCACATCCAATATATTTACAGTGTCCTGAGCATTTTCTTCACTGGGAATGAGTCCATATCTTCAACAGTTCATGAGTTATGAACAAATCTAACTTTGTACACATATTCACATGTGTGTTTTCACCACTTTCAACATAAACATGTGCTTGCCAACATCAAATGGATGGCAGACTTTAAACATGACCCCAAGGACTCTAGTCTTTTAATTTTCTCCAACAGGCGTCCCTTTACTACTTTAATCTTCAGTGAAATCACTCCAGTGTTGGTTGGTACCTGTCACTCTGCCATGGGCAACCATTTCATAGGAAAAAATAAAAATGCAGTCCATGTTGTCATTCATCCTTCATCAACTCAAAAGTCTAACCACTTTCAGTAGCCAAATGCAATCACTGACTGGTCAATGATCAAAGATTTATTAATGCTCAGGCACCACTGATGCCCCTGACAAGTTATGCATTCTGTATGACTATCAATTGGACAATTTAAACAAACTGCATAGTCATGACACTGACATGGAATACGATGGAAACATATCTGTTCTTGAAATAACAGAGATTCCACAGGCACCCACAAAAGGGGCTGAAGCAGATTTGATTGCAATGCATTTGGGCCCAAAATATGTCATTCCTGGAGGAATTGCTAACTCCAACATTCTATTGCTGGTAATTCCCACAATGTGGCAAAACATGTATTTCGTTCATGTGATGATCACCCATCCATTACCAGAAAGGCAGAACACAAACAACCCATCAAAATCCCTTCAGGTCACTCATTTCACTCTTTCAACTTGTGTGTTCACCATTGTGTTCACAGATTTGTCTGTTGGTTCATTCTATGACCCTCATCTACTCCCAGACTTCAGTGGCCCTTTATTCCATCTCATTAATGCCAAATTGATGCAAAGAGAGGTAATTGACTGCAACAATAGCCTAGTCCCCCCTTGGGATATGTATGACAAGCTTCATCCAGGAACCCTGGTTTTGATGAAGTGCAACTACTCACATTTGAATTACCTGATCACCAGGATGATGGCATATGAAAGGTACTTTGCATCATCTGTGTTGGGTTCAATACTCAATCAATGTGTTAGATTTACCAATTTCTCATTGACCATATCCACATTGTTGCCAATTCTGAAGAGAAAATGGAAATCCCTGACAAATCATTGAATGGCACCTCCAGTAACATAACACCATTAACAACTGAATGGGATGACACAGATGAAGCTTGGGATGCCCTCTTCATGACAAAAAAAAGAAAGATCAATGATGAAGCGGAAAGTTCTGGGTCATCACCTGCAGCAAAGTCCAAAAGTGTGTACTTGACAATCCCAAAGAGTAAGAAAGGGAAAGGAAAGGCAGACAGTGACAACAAGGGCAAAATGACGAGGGCAGATCCAAAGGGTAAACATGCTGACCACAGCAATGATTCAGTCAACAACAAACACATGGACAATGATTTCAACATGCTAGATGAAAATCATTAAATTACTGAGACCCCATGTACCTATAACTAGCTTTCCACAATCGCTTGTAGTCCCACTTATCTTCCACCTTCCAAAATGTAATGGTATTTCTGTGGACCACCTTGTCTGGCATGTAGCAGGACCTGCAGTGTGCATGCTGCCTTCATCATTTATAAATCCCAAAGTTTTGCAATCACATACCTGTGACCTGTCACAACTCACACTTTATCAGATCCCAATGCCTGGCAGAAGATCCAAGAAACAGAAACAGTATAGGAACTTATCAGGACTTAGGAATCAACCCAAAGCATCCCCAGCCCCTACAGGATCCTACAACCCCACTCCAAGTCCTGGAGGTGATGGATATGAATCTGATGCTGATGGTGCTGATGATGCTGATCTTGAGCTGCTCATCCATTTTGATTCAATGAAAGTGAGCTTAAAACATGAGGATGAGCACAGTAACCCAGGTGATGATGGTGCTGAGGCCTTGGAAGAATGGTCAGGGTTTCACTCACCAGATCTTGCTGATGCCATGTGTGGCATGATCCATGATGATGATCCCACTGATCTTGACTAGATGCCCTCCTGAATGAGGAAGGAGGTGGTGAGAAGGGAGAAGATGAAGAAAGTTTTGGATTGACTCATTAAAAGAGTGCTTTAAGATACTGAAACTGCCAGTTCTTGATGCATGTCCTCCTGAAGTCATTCAAAGGTTTATTAATTGATCATGGAGATTTATTGATGCCTATAGAAATGGGCTAACAGGCTGGGCTGCAGCATGGGCAGTGAGGAAACAGAAGGGTCATCAAAGTGTTTCAGAGGAGGCCATGAAGACTTTGGAAGAGGTAAAGGGGAAGGCAAGGTAAATGTTAGTGTAGATGCTTAGTTTTTGGTGAGGTACATAAGCTTCATGAAAAAAAGTTTGAAAGTTTTGCTCCAAAAATGTGGCCACCCCCCAAACAATTCAGGAAAAATATGAAAAAATGCTAAATCAACTCCTTTTCACTATGTAAACATGATTCTGCAAAATCAGAAGATTTCCACAAGCCATTCTCTCAGAATAAAAAATGTGGACTTTGGTTGTCTGCAACTGTAGTAGTCAGATGTTGCTACTCCTTACACAGAGGATCAGAAGATCACAATGTCAATACTGGAGACATGATCACTGTGGGTCATTGTGGATCATGCATTTTGTCTGATACAGATCATCATACTGCTAATACTAATGGACCTTATGCATTCCAACTATACACCTCCTCTTGACAGGTACTGTCATCATTCACTATCTTGTACTGGTGGGTGGAGCATTTTTGTGAACCCTTAGAGAAGTGAAGAGCCAGATTTACAATGTTTTTCTGTCCACAACCTGTACAGTAGAAGTAACTTGGCTGTTGGGCCCTGCTCAACTCATTGGATTCCTTGAGGAACATTCCTTGGAAGTGGTTCCACACATAGATGTTGTTATCACTGGGCATCATCAGGAGTTTGAACTGACCTTGGGCACAACAGTGCTTCCCATCCTGCTGAAATGCAGCCAGGGAATGAGGTCCTATGTGCTGGACAGGTTTTCAACAGCCAAGGCAGTGGTGAAGATGTTTGACATGTTTTGTGGCAGGGTTTTCCTTTACCTGAAAAACTGGATGAGGTGGAAGAAAAGCTGTAGGGTGGCTATTTGACCTCTCTGACCCTCTTGAGATGAAGGGATCCATTAGGCATGTTTCCAAGAAGGGGAATCTGGTGTTCCTGAATGGGGTGCCAAATCAGCTCCTCTCAGTCATAGCATTTCTGGCCACATGGAGGGGATGGACACAGGCACTGCTCATCTGTGTTGGGAACATGTTGTTCAATATGCCAGACAATGGCTTGTTTTGAAGTAAACCTTTATAGAACCCAATTCAAATCTGAGCAGTGACATATATCATTTACACCTACTGGTGACAGCATACAGACACTGGGAGATCCTGATCAAAAATGCAGAATGGACAGAGATAAGGAACAAGGACAATGCCATGTTGGATGAGTCCATGGAATTCAGGCTGTAAACTGCCAAACCCCTCCCCATCATTTGTAACCACTGTGCCTGTTGGCTTCAACTCCAAGATATCTGATCTTGTAATGAAAGAAGAGAATAGTCCAGCACTTTACACTCCCCCACACATTCCATGTGGATCCACATGGACTGCATGCACTCCACATGGATTCCACATCAGCTGTATATACTCTACTAGCATTGTTTGGAAGTATTTTCAGGCACTGATAAGATATGTGATAGTGTGTTACAAGTGTCACATAATAAAATATTAGCATTGTTTGGAAGCATTTTTTAGGCACAGATAGGATATGTGACAGTGTGTTACAAGTATACATGTCACATACAATGTTGGTTTTGTTTGAAAGCATTTTTCAGGACTGATAAGATATGTGACATTGCATTACACATGTATATGTCACAAACAATATTAGTATTGTTTGGAAGCATTTTTCAGGGACTGACAAGATATGTGGTAGTGTATTACACATGTACATGTCATAAACAATATTAGTATTGTTTGGAAGCATTTTTCAGGGACTGATAAGATATGTGACAGTGTGTTACATGTGTACATGTCACAAACAATATTAGTATTGTTTGGAAGTGTTTTTCATGGACTGATAAGCTTTCAGGCACTGATCGCACATTTCAACTGCAACCCTAACATTGGGCCTGGAGAATGCTTCCAAACCATGCTACTATCATATGAGATATGTACACTTGTGACACACTGTCACATATCTTATCAGTGCCTGCAAAATGCTGCCAAATAATACTAATATTGTATGTGACATGTACATGTGTAACACACTGTCACGTATCTTATCAGCCCCTGAAA
>QFEO01003172.1:0-11573 GCA_003316615.1 Amanita pseudoporphyria
TTGTCCGCGGGAACGACGTTTGTCTACGTGTGCGCCGAAGTACTGCTGCTGATTCTCCCTCATTGGAGAAGAGATGAAATCACAAGTCAGCCAGCGATACATGTGACATTGTTGTGACAGAACAGTTAACTGTCTTCAGCGAAAGTTACTGCTGACAGGCCGGCTTTTAAGAATTTGACTATAGCCCTTAGGTCTTATGACGCGCAGTAACAAGAAACCAATTATAAAAACGGTACTCGTACCAAGTGCAATGACAAAGAATATGCTTCTGGGATTGGAAGACATAGACACAGCCCGGGCAGTCTTGATGTGCGTCTGGCCAGCTCTGATATCTTGTGGAAGGCCATGCTCGGAGTTTGTAATTCTGCCATGCAGCTGTTGCGTTTCAAAATCTTCTGTTCATTGCGCCAATAGATAAGTCGCAGCTTTTGGACTTTTCCAGGCTGCTGTCCGATGAGACTATGGTGTAATCGCTTTCGCGTCATGCTTATAATTGGCGCTGGAAACCTTTAAGCCAGCTGTCAAAGAGAGACGTGCTATGTTTAGGAGGGTGGTTGAAGTGCGCGAAGTCTAACACGTGCCCGCCCAGGTTCATTTTTCACCATGCATGAGATAGAATGGTTCGTCTACTAGAGGCCAGGTGGTGTACGCTCTATCAAAGACATTCCTTTGAAGATCCTTGGGACGTGGTATTCGTTCCTCGTCATCATGAAGACATGGCACTCTTCTGCGAGGCAGAAACCGGTACTCTTCCCACAACGCCCCTAACAGGATGGCTGCCACAGTGGACATGGACGTGCGCCGTCCATCGCTTAATCTCGAGATTGCCTAAATCTTTGACTGATGGAATACCGGTCCACCAACGAAGTCCTTTGACTGGAGATGTTTTAAACGCCCCAACAACCCATCTTATAATGCGGTTTCGAGTGCACTCCAAATGTCGAACCTTCCCTAGAACACCTTTTCCATTTTCTTTGTGCCATAACTCGAGCCCATAGGACAAAATCGGCCAGAAACACACATTGCATACTTGATATCGGCGGGCTGGTTCAATATCCCCTGCAGCATTCCCTATCATACGCATAGCACTAGAAGAAGCTTTATTAACATATTACGAAACATGATAATCAAAAGAAAGTGAAGTGTCAAAGGAGTAACCCAAATATCTTCTGTATTTTGTTGGGTTAAATTTGAATTCTTTCCTCCAGCACATTGACGGCAGTAACACATCTGTAATTAATGAGGGTCCCCTGTGAATATTAGGATTATCTTTATCAAAAAATCTCCGTTCTTTCCATCTCGACGTGTAGTTCAATATCGCGCATTAGTAGGACCCAAAAGTTACAACTTTCAGCGTTACGACGTTATTTTCATGCGAGTTTGACGCAAAAATGCGTTGTAGTCGTGGGTAAAATTCGTAGTATTTAATAACCGCCCAGGTCATAAGGAAGATGGGTACGTAGGACCGGGACCACATTAGATTTGATACCGTGGGGGAAAGTGGATCGCCTTGAGGATGCCCATTTTCCGTTGGTAATTCGGGAGATGTAGCTGAACCTCAGGCATAAGCTGTTTGTCGCTCACTATGAATAAGTGACACGACGGAGAGCGGAAAGTCCTGTATATTAATCATGTGCTCGAGTTGTGTCTGTGTCAAGTCCAGCACGAAACGCGAAACGCCAGGCGCACCTGCTGACTTTGAAGCGTCCCGATATAGCAGCCCGCGGCGACTTCTTGCCACAATCCAGATAAATGCAATACCTCGAATTTCTTCTGAATCAATCCCCCGACACCATAAGCAGCGATAAACGGATTGTGGACAACTGGACAAAGTATGTTCCATAGTATCTAACTTCATCATCATTTAAAGTGCAACAGCATTCAGAAAATTCTGAAGGGTAACTAGAAATGCATCGCAAAAATTGTACTTGACGTACGCCTCAGACCATGTTGACGTCAGTGGTGCGACTATTGTTGAGGACGACATCGAAGGTCGCTCAAGCTGGAGAAGTGTACTGGACGAGTATAACGAGTCCCGAACATTGCAGACTTCCCAAAGTAGCGCATCCCGGTTATTGCAGTAGGTCCCTTTAAATGCAAAGTTGTTTCAAATGATGACGACCTTTTAGAAATCCCCAATTCGCGCACGCGCTCGACTCTATTGTGGCTCTATTATCATCGTCAAGGTCTACGGATGAAATCTCGGAAGAGCTAGTTGAGCTTTTAGACTACGACAATATTGACCTTGCCACGGGTATTTTGACTCATCGCGATACTGTTCTGGATGAGGTAGGCGGCTTTTTGCCAGGCCTTCCCATCGGCATACTCATGTATATCAGCTAGTAGCGCAGGCCACTTTAGATGTAGGGAGCCAGGGAATATCGGGTCGAGCGACTAATTATTCTCAAGAGCAAGCACGAAAACGTATTGAGTATACTTATAGGAGAAATGCCGAAAGATCTTTATTCGGCGCGACTGAGGTAAAGATGCCCTGTGGAATTTTTGACTTCATTGTTTACTTAATTATCACATAGAACGAAAAGGTTGAGGTTCTGCCCCACATTTACACGACATCCATAAACCAAGGAAACATACTCTCGTATCTGGGAAGTAAATACCTACTGCCCAAAGGTACGGAGCGAAAGTCATACGAGGTCAGCACAAGAGTGGCGTATTAAACCCATTGCAAACTATGTTATTCATAGGACTACGAAGAAGTCACCGTTCCACCCACTAAGCCTGTTCCTCTTCGATACAACGAGAAGCTTATCCCTATTTCTGAGCTGGACCCTCTCGTTAGAAGTTCTTTCGTCGTAGGTCATTGCCTAAGTGACTCTCCGTGACTTATGTGAGACGGATCTTTCAGGGATACAACATGCTCAACAGAATGCAATCTATTGTATATCCAACTGCCTACGGCACCAACGAAAATCTACTTATATGCGGTTTGTCCCTCTTAAGTAACATTTCGAATGGTGTTGATTTTCATATAGCCCCGACCGGAGCTGTAGGCAAATACCCTTTCTTGAGATGCGTTGGCTGCTGATATAACAAAGGGAAAAACCGAAGTGGCTGTATTAACCATTCTCCGTGTCGTAGACCAACACAGGTCCAGTCGCCTCAAGGACGTTAGCATCGGCGCAACGATAAATAAGGATTCTTTCAAAATAATATACGTGTGCGTACTTGTAGTATAGTGTTGAGCCATTATAATGACCTATGCATAGTGCTCCAATGAAGGCTCTGGTGGCTGAAATAGTGCGCAAGTTGGGGAAGAGGTTGCGTTGGCTAGGTATAAAAGTCCGCGAGCTAACTGGTATGTCAAATGCGCTAATGAGGATACATATTCTCAGACTGATGTTGCAGGCGATATGCAGATGACTAAGGCAGAAATTGCCGAGACGCAGGTCATCGTAACTACACCAGAAAAATGGGACGTAGTGACGCGCAAGCCTACTGGCGAGGGAGAAATCGCATCTGTACGTCCTTGCCAAATATTTACCTGGCCGTCTAAACAGAGATTCAGATATTGAAGCTACTCATTATTGATGAGGTGCATTTGCTCAACGACGAGCGTGGTGCTGTTATTGAAACCATAGTAGCCCGTACTCTGCGTCAGGTTTGTGCTTTAATTTTCGAGAGCTTATATGTACATGAGCCTGTTCTTAGGTCGAGACAAGCCAGTCTATCATCCGTATCGTAGGGTTAAGTGCAACCTTACCAAATTATGTTGATGTGGCTGAGTTTCTAAGGTTTGTTAGTCTATCTCTCTCTATTTCATTACTTACGTGCTACCCAGTGTCTCTCGTCAAAAGGGATTATTTTATTTTGACTCGTCCTTCCGTCCTATACCTCTTGGACAACATTTTATTGGTATCAGGGGGAAACCAGGCAGTACAATGTCACGACAAAACTTTGACAGGGTTTTATTCCAGAAAGTATCCCAACTGGTCGAGGAGGGACACCAAGTGATGGTTTTTGTCCACGCACGCAAGGAGACTGTGAAAACCGCCCTGACCCTCATGGAAACTGCGGTAGCTCAGGGAAACATCGACGATTTTTCTTGTGACGATCATCCCCAATGGAGCTTGTACCGCCATGACGTCGGAGAATCAAGGAACAAGGAAATGAAGCGTTTGTTTGACAGTGGCTTCGGTATTCATCATGCAGGCATGCTGAGGTCAGATAGAAGTCTGACAGAGAAGTTATTTCAAGAGCGAGTCTTAAAGGTGCGATCTAAATAAGTTCGCGGCTTGTTTAATCAAGTTTTTATCGCAGGTACTTTGCTGTACCGCAACCCTCGCGTGGGGCATCAACTTGCCTGCGCATGCTGGTACGTTCGGTCTCTACAGGAATAGCAGAAGTTCATAAAGGGAAATGCTTTCAGTCATAATCAAAGGCACACAGATTTATGACAGCTCTCGAGGCGCTTTTGTTGACTTATCCGTTTTGGACGTTTTGCAAATATTTGGAAGAGCCGGTCGTCCCGGACTCGAAAGCAGCGGGGAAGGCTATATCTGTACTACCGAGGATAAGTTATCACATTACCTCGATTCAGTCCTGTCTCAAGTGGGTGTTTTAATTATCAGTAAATTTCCTGTAACTAATCGAGATTTAGACTCCCATTGAGTCACAGTAAGTATATATAGATACGGTTACTCCGTTGACGTTGACACATCCGACCCAGGTTTCACAAAGGCCTTATCGATGCTCTCAATGCAGAAATTTCGCTTGGTACAGTGTCTAGTGTTCAAGACGCGGTTCTATGGCTGGGTTATACTTACCTCATCGTACGAATGCGAAAGAATCCATTCTTTTACGGTAAGCTCAAACTCTGCGCGTCGAATTATCTCTTCTTGATTTTAGTAGGTATCGCTTTGGATAATGATCCTGATCTTCGAAGTAAACGATCTGAACTTGTAACTGCAGCTGCACAACAACTTGCTAGGGCAGGTATGATAGTGTTCGAAGAGCCGACCGGGACTTTTCGCAGCACTGATGTTGGCAGAATTGCTGCCAGGTATTATATTCGGCATGCTTCTATCGAAGTATATAACAAGGAGTTTCGAAGTAATATGTCTGAGGAAAAGGTGCTAGGAATGATGAGCATGAGCACAGAAGTAAACCGTTCTACTTCTCACGGAATGATTGATATTGATGGTCGTACAGTTTGACCAGATTCAGGTGCGAGAAAACGAGATCAAAGAACTCGAGGAATTGATGGCGAATGTTCCTTGTACTGTGAAGGTATGCCTACTGATGCTAAAGACTAAATAAGTAATATTTGGTTGTAGGGTGGCACAGATACCAACTATGGAAAAGTAAATATCCTACTCCAAGCGTACATATCAAGAAAGATCGTAGAGGACTTTGCTCTGGTCTCCGATACGGCATATGTGGCTCAGAACGGCGGAAGGATTATGAGGGCCCTGTTAGAAATCGCCCTCAGTAAGAAGTGGGCCGGTGTCAGTTCCACTCTGTTGGCTATGAGTAAAGCTGTCGAGTTGAAGATGTGGCCTTTTGAGCACCCTTTGAAACAGTTTAGTCTGAAAAGCGAAACTCTTTATGGACTTGAAAAATGGATAAATGACTGGTCGCCTTCAGAACTTGCCGGTTCCGATGCGGAATCAGTAGGACACCTTGTCCATCTTAATGCGCATCATGGTCTTGCAATCATCAATGCCGCAAAGCAATTCCCCTCGATTCAGCTGCAATTCGATCTTCGACCTCTTGGTCCAGATATCTTGAAGATTTCCGTTCACGCTCGACGTAACTTTGTCTGGAATGCCAGTATCCATGGTATTTCTGAGATGTTCTTGCTTTGGGTTGACTCGGAAGACGACGAAACTTCAACAATCCTACAACTGTCTTATCTAATCTTCCGCAAGTCTACCGAAGTTATTCATGCAGATTTTATCGTCTCCTTGCCAGGGGGGGAGATGCCTTCGCTCTTGACAATACGCTCAGTATCTAATCGTTGGAGTGGAGCATATGAAGAAACAACGATACCAGTCGAAGCAATAGTCATGCCTCAGGTTTCTGAGTGTCACACGCAGAAGCTCGACCTTCCATTTCTACCCTCGTCTATTTTTGGTGATCCTCTGATCGAAGGCATCTTTAGTCATGTCAGCTACTTGAATGGCGTACAATCACAGGTATACTGGAGCCTGGTTCATAGCGGGCAACATTCGATTTTATGCGGTCCTGCAGGTAGCGGCAAGAGCACTGTTGCACAGATAGGTCTATGGTCACTTTGTTATTTGTTCGACATAATCCACGTACTGATAGATTTTCAGGACAACTATTGTGCGGCATCCCGACGCATGGGTACTGGTCATCGCACCAAGGCGTAGTATCGCGACTGAATTACTTGCGATACTTAGACATGCTGGCCGCCTTGCTGGTGTCTCTGTTGAATACAAAACTAGTCCAGGCGTACTCTCCCGGCCGAAGGGATGCTCGGTTTATGTAGCGACGGCGGCGCAGGTCTTTGACGCACTTCGTCAATTGCCAGGTGGTACTGTCACTGGCCTGGATATGGTGGTTTGTGAAAGTCTGGAACTATTGGATCCAAGCTATGAACTTGCCATTTCTCTACTTCGTCATGCAACGCAGTCATCTCCGACTAGATTCATCGGCATATCGAACTCGCTATTTGATCCAAAAGACCTTGCCGATTGGCTAGGTGTCGACTCATATGCGCTCCATAGCTTCAAACCCAGAGATAGAGACCAATCTTTGGCTGTTAATATCTCAACAATATCGATCCCATATTCCTCCTCCCTCATCAAGGCTCTGGCAAAACCTGTCCATGATGCAATCAAAGGAAGAGAAACTGCGATCGTCTTTGTACCGTCCCGAGGCCATTGCCGAACGGTTGCACTAGATCTCCTGACGCAGAGTGCATTAGAAGCCGGATCAACGACAGGATATTTGTCGAGCACCGTTTCCGATGGCAGTTTCGACGCATTCCTACGACAGATTGAAAACTCGGCCAATTACGATTTTGTAACTAAAGGCGTCGGCTTTTTCCACAATGGAGTCGAAAGGAAAGAGCAAAACTTAATGCTCCAGCTTTTCGCAGAGGGCATTCTACGTGTGCTTGTTGTGCCACACGAAGCTTGCTGGTCCATTCCCGTGAGGGCTGAAGTAGTTGTTGTCATGGGATGCCAATATCTGCAATCCGGCGGTGAAGGGGAAGATCGCCATGTTCGTGATTATGAACTGACCGAGGTTGCTCAAATGCAAGGTCGAGCGGTTAAACAGTCTGGGTATGGCATTTTCCACCTGTTTTGTCAGCAAGAAGCAAGAGATACTTACACCCGATTTTTGAATGATGGTCTGCCCCTCGAGTCGTCTCTATTAGAGAGTTCGGAGTTGGAGACATGGTTGAGGACTCGTTTGGAGAGCCCGTCATTCAATGAGCAACAGGCCATCGATGTTCTGTCTTTCACATATCTTGCGAGACGAGTTGAAAGCAACCCTTCATATTATGATTGCGCTCAGGAGAATAACCTTGCTCGGATCGTAGATAGACTTCTGGCTAGAGTAAGAGCATCCGAAAACTAACATGTAGTCCGTATTTACGAAAGGGTATCGTACGTCCATTATTGTGTATGCCATTGTATGTATAAGTTACGACTGCGCGGGACGAAGACCACTTTAAACCTTGTATGGTGGGACCCTTAGAACCAATTAGCGAGATATCATCATAGGTTATATAGAACTCGTACTTTTGGATGGATTTCTGTAATGCAGGGAAGGATGCCTTAAGAAGATTTGTATTTTGCTTGCCTATTCCAAGCCGATTCAACATGTCTCGAACCTCACGAGAAGGAGTAGGCATATGATATTGCGTTCTAGACATAGGGCGAGCCTGACTAAGACTGAGGTCCCCGTTGGTGGAGGAAGGATGTTCCAGTGTAGACAAAGATGGCGCATTGGCCAGAGCTGGATTTGACATGCTGCTTCGGCCTTCAAGAGCCTCCCTAAGTTCTGTAACACCGACCGCTCGGGCGGACCGCGCTAAGCTGTGCAGGGACATGTTGTCATGCATAAGAGCAGGAGATATCTTCAACAGAGGTGAAACGCCATCCCCTCTTATCGAATGTTCAAAATCCGACGTCTTGTCGAATGCTGCAGAGAATATATTAGACAGTTGGCTGACAATTGACAAGACGACACACAATCTTTCAAAATTGCATCAAAGGACCATCTCGAGGTAAATCGGCCCAGTAAGGCTTCAGTATCTAGGCCAGTCGCTTGTTGGACGTTACTACAGGAAGCTATTGCATTCAACGCGGACTGCGAATTTACTCCGGCCCACCGATAATCATGTGAATCGGTATTCAAGTCGAGAAAATCGGACTCGTGGAACTCCTGGGATAGAGACACGCCTGTTCTCCTCATGGTCGATGTCGTTGTAGTCCTAGGTATGATGGAGAGTGCCTGCAATAAATAAGTTGCAGTCGCCAGTGTCAATCATCGTCGAATGTACCTTTTCAACTATAATGTTCAACTCTTCAGAGTCCCATATTCTCCCCAACACTTTCCAGACATTTGCAATGAGTTCTCTTACAATAAATATGCGTTGTGCTGTTAGGCTGTCCTTTGTATCAACCATCGTGGAGGCATCCAAGGCGAGTAACATAGGTATTCCTGCAAACAATCCTCGTACAGGTGTTTGCTCGTGTATTGTAGTTAATACGTCCAATATGTGTGCATAATCGGCTGGACAAGCAGAAGTTGAGCCCGAGACAGTTCGAGGCACTCGTTCAGTTAATTGCCGAACTTTTGACACCTTCCTTAATCGTGGAGCTTGTTCAGTTGATAGAAAATTAGGGTCCGGTTGGGCCATGGCATTCAGGCTACTGAGATGCGGTTTTGATGTTAAAGTAGATAGCGAAGCCGAGCTGGGGTCGAGACCTAGTGAAGAAGCCATGGAAAGGATATAAAGGTATGCATGTATCGCATTGATAACCTTCATTACAACATCGCCTCCATGAAGAATGACGCTCATTGTTGTTACCTCCATCGACCTCCTTGAGCGTTTTACGGCTTCAGAGTTAGTCACGTCTCCCCGTTTAGGCATCTCCTCGGTTAAATAGAAGATCAGAACATCCGCGTAGTCTGCTCGCACGGCATAATCCTTGTCACACAACAGGCTAAGTGTATCGTGCCAGATATCGGGAGGAACTCTGGTTCTGCGAAATTGAACTTCATCTTTTACAGCTTTGCTCTCTGGCCTTGGGGTAGATTCACTGTTGCAATTTTTTCCCTGATTGTTTGCGGTGTGAATAAGGCCTCGCAGTGCTGCTAGCAGGCTCCGGATGGCCTCCGTGCGACCGCGATGAACGTCGTCTTGTACCGTGCCTGAGACTCCCTGAATCTCTACAATTGTCAATCGATTTACCATTTCCGCCTAGAATTAAATATAATATAAGACCGCTTATGCTAGAGTTGCGCGAACTCACTGCAAGATCTTGTATCTGATCGGAATAATATACATGGCGACCCAGAGAAGCGATGCAGGACACAATAGCGGGCACAAGTTCATCTTTTGGATCCTTCGCTATCCTGCGAAGCATGAGGACAACAAGATTCGACAAAATATCAGAGGATGACAGGTCGACAAGTGGAATGGGAGCATTCAATACGGCAGTCACTATTGATAACAATGCTTTGGGTAATGGACTCGTTGCAAGCATGTCCTGGTTCTCCAAAAGCCTTTCCACAAACCAAGTGGGTATGACATAACGATATTGGCAATGAGCCCATTCGGCCATTCGTTTTGCAAACCAGCAGCAGTAATCGAGTTTTTGCCATGCTTCCAACGAGTCTAGAGCAGTGAAACTTGACTGTATGACTTGCCCCAACTGCGAGCCATTTACGTGACTGAGCAAGATGAATAAAGTGTGTATGGCTGCCTTCGTGACGTCAGAGGATGGGGGCCCAATATCGCCATCTATATGCGCATGAATTGACGCCGCTCGTCTCTCTACTGCTGGTCTTGCCCGGAATTCAGCTAAATAGGGCGAGATTGGGCTATCTTTAATATCTGTGGCTCTAATGGGACATGAGCAAGTAGCAAATAGAAAGAGCTGTAATTACGCAACTGTTCATCAAGCTGATTGAGGGGCGCCTGTAACATTACAGCCAATACTGGCTTCATCATAATGGAAACTTGATGGCCGAATTGCGAAGCGTTGTGATAGAGTGCTTCGGAGTTAACAGCTCCGGTTAGGGCTGTTATCCCCACTAAACGAGTTCTATGACGACTTAAAAATCATCGCGATGTTATTTCGCTTTAGTCTCACCGGTTCTGTATTTCTTGATCTTTAACATCACCGCAACTAAGATTCGCAAAGCGACGAAGAACAGAGAAATAATCTTTCGTGAAATTCTCATCGACACCAATAAAATGGCCATCTGTATATGTTGTCCAAGCTGTGAACTATCAAATAGTAATGAGTACTAAGCCTTCGAAAAAGTTAGCATACATACGACGCTTGCCGCTCTGGCAACTACTTCCAGGTCACCAGGCATATCAGAAAGCGTAGCATCGATGCAAGACATCAATGGCACTGAGAAATGACGGATGTCCCGTCGGCACTCTATTGTAAGAGCACGGAGGATTGCTAGGCTAACTAGCAAAGTACTGGGAGGAATTGGTTTAAAAGACCATTACAGATTGTTAAATACATACGCTCTGGCACGCAGATTACCTGCGTGAGCCTTTCTGGCTTCTAGTCTTATGCGTTTCTCCAGTTCGGCCCCTAGTTTCGTCAGCTTTGCGGGATGATTTGAACTGCAAAACAGGTTAGTTTGAGGAGTTTGAAGCGTCGAAGACGCACGCATAGTAAGTCAATCGACTTAGTTCATGAGAGTTTGGGGAATAATCAGAGGAGGCCGCGAGCAGAGATGAGGCAGGAGGATAGCAAGATTTGAGGAGTTGCACGTGATTGGGAGTGAATAAATGCATGGAATTAGGTAGGAAACGTAGGGAAGAAGAATAAGGAACGAAGGGCACGTCGGCTGGCAGAAGATATAGTACAGAGCCTCGGTCCCGGTCAGCGTCATTACATTCAACGCCGTCCTTCTTACCTCACCCCGTGGGAATTCCGCTGCCTTATAAATATAGAAATTCCCAGGTCGGCGGTCATTTTCATCACGGTACGTATCATCTCCTTCAACCATCGTGATGAGCTTCATGCTGTGCACCAGTCCAAGCGTACTTGTACGCACAGAAGACATCTTCCCAGACACCCCATTACGCTATGGGTGTCCTGATCACGGCTTTTAACCACTAGCTTCAACATATATCTGACTTTTATTTTCAGCAGATATTCCAATGTCGTTCCATCAAGCATTCCCTGTTCTGCTATATGTTCGGGCTGTCCGATTGATACATAATCTAACTCAGCAAGTATGACCCAGTATTTTGGGGTTATCTCTACTCGGGCTATGAATATCAATGTATAAAATTGCATCACAGCAGTTACAATCAGTCCTTCCGTCTCCGATGTCCAGAACTCTCCGCTCCATAATAATGGATTGCCTAAAACATTTGTTAG